>PVJN01038454.1:0-20343 GCA_004026805.1 Lasiurus borealis
TAAAAATTAAGTGAATTAAAAATTTGATCAACAGAATAAACTGGTGAATATAATAGAATCAGGAGCACAGAAAGGGAGTGGACTGTTAATTCTTAGGGGGAAAGGGGTGAAGGGTATACAGGGAGAGACTGGACAAAAATCATACACCTATGGATGAGATCAATGGGAGGGAGCTAAGGGCAGAGGGTGGGTGGGAGCTGGGTGGAGGGGTACTATGGAGGGGAAAAAAAGAGAAACAAATGTAATAATCTGAATAATAAAGATTTAATTAAAAAAAAAAAACAGAAGGAGAAAAGTAGTTAGTTACCTACAAAGGTGTCCCTATAAGATTGTCAGCTGATTTCTCAACAGAAACTTTGTAAGCCAGAAGAGATTGTCATGAAATATTCAAAGCAATGAAAAGCAAGGGCCTACAACAAATATTACTCTACCTATCAAGGCTATCATTTAGAATAGAAAAAAAGATAAAGAGTTTCCCAGACAAGAAAAAGCTAAAGAAGTTCATCACTATCAAACCAGGATTACAAGAAATGTTAAAGCAACTCCTTTAAGAAGATTAAAAAAATAAATAAAATAAAAAATATGGATAAGGAAATGTGGCCTAGAAAAAAATACTTCACTGCCGAAACCGGTTTGGCTCAGTGAATAGAGCGTCGTCGGCCTGCGGACTGAAAGGTTCCAGGTTCTATTCCGGGCAAGGGCATGTATCCTGGTTGTGGGCATGTCCCCAGTAGGGGGCGTGCAGGAGGTGGCTGATCGATGTCTCTCTTTCATTGATGTTTCTAACTCTCTATCCCTCGCCCTTCCTCTCTGTAAAAAAAATCAATAAAATATATTTAAAAAAATACTTCACTGACAAAAGCTAACATATCATAAAAGCAGTAGATCAACTAACTATAAAACTTGTACAAAGTTAGAAGACAAAAGTAGGAATATCATGTACTTATAAAAGCAAATTAAAGGATACACACAAACACACACCTAAAGAAGCAAAAAATAATGACAAAGACATAAACATGGAGGAGGTGAAAAAAATGATAGTAAATATAGAATGTGTTCAAACTTAAGCAATCATCAACTTAAAATATAGTACTATAAACACAGTTTGAAGCACATGATAACCAGAAACCAAAAATCTACAAGTGATATACTAGAAATAAAGAGAAAGGAATCCAAACACAACACTATAGAAAGTCATCAGCATACAAGAGAGAGAGAGAATAAGAAAGGAAAAGAGAACTACACAACAGGCAGAAAAACAATGAATAAAATGGCAATAACTGGATACCTGTGAATAATTAAATGTAAATGGATTAAATGCTCCAATGAAAACACATAAGGTGGCTTAGTGAGTAAAAAAACAAGGCCTATATATGTTACCTACAGGAGACGCCCTTCAGATTGAAAGACACACAAATACATAAATAGATGGAAAAGATACTTCATGCAAATGGAAATGGGAAAAAAAGCTGAGATAATAGAATGCATATCAGGCAAAATAGACTTTAAAATAAAAGGTATAAAAAAAAAAAGAAAGAAGGGCATTTCATAATAATAAAGGGATCATTCCAACTAGAAGAAATAATGTCAGAAAATTTCCCCTACCTGGTGAAATAGACTTACATGTCCAGAAAGCACAGAGAACACCAAACAAGAAGAATCTAAAGAGTACCACACCAAAACATATCGTAATTAAAATACCAAGAGCAAAAGACAAAGAGAATATTAAAAGCAACAAGAGAAAAACAGTTAGTTACCTACAAGGGAGTACCCATACGACTGTCTGCTGATTTCTCAACAGAAACTATGCAGGCCAGAAGAGAGTGACAAAAATATTCAAAGTGATGAATAGCAAGAACCTACAACCAAGATTACTCTACCCAGCAAAACTATCATTCAGAATTGAAGGGCAGATAGAGAACTTCACAGATAAGGAAAAGCTAAAGGAGTTCATTAGCACCAAACCAGTATTATATGAAATGCTGAAGGGTATTCTGTAAGAAGAGGAAGAAGAAAAAAAAGGTAAAGATAAAAATGATGAACAACAAATACTTATCTATTAACAAGTGAATCTAAAAATCAGGAGAATAAAAAATCTGATGAACAGAACAAACTGCTGAATATAACAGAATCAGGGGCATAGAAAGGGAGTGGACTAACAATTCTGAGGGGAAAGGGAGTGTGGGGGTTGCAGGAAGAGAGTAGACAAAAATTGTACACCTATGGATGAGACAGTGTGTGTTGGGGATAAGGGTGGCGTGGGAACCAGGTGGAGAGAAGCTATGGGGGGAAAAAAGAGGTACAACTGTAATAATATGAACACTAAAGATTTATTTTTATTTATTTTTAAATATATTTTATTGATTTTTTACAGAGAGGAAGGGAGAGGAACAGAAAGTCAGAAACATGGATGAGAGAGAGACATCAATCAGCCGCCTCCTGCACACCCCTTACTGGAGTTGTGCCCGCAAGCAAGGTACATGCCCCCGACCGGAATCAAACTTGGGACCTTTTAGTCCACAAGCTGACGCTCTATCCACTGAGCCAAACCGGTCTCAGCTAAAGATTTATTTTTAAAAATGAATGGGTTAACAATGATCAAGGAAGAAATCAAAAGATACCTGCAGACCAATAAATATGGAAACACAACAACCCAAAACTATGGGGCACAGCTAAAGCAGATATAAAAGGAAGTTCATAGCACTATAGGCCTGCCTTGAAAAACAAGAGTAATCTCAAATAAACAGTTTATCTGTACACCTCAAGGAACTAGAAAAAGAAAAACAAACAATGCTCAAAGTGAGCAGAAGGAAAAAATAATAGAGATCAGGCTGGAAATAAATGAAATAGAGTCTAAAATAGAATTCAAAAGATAACGAAACCAAGACCTGGTTCTCTGCAAAGATAAACAAAATTGATAAAACATTTAAACAGACTGATCAAGAAAAAAAGAGAGGAAACAGTAATAAATGAAATAGGAGAAGTAAAAACTGACACCACAAAAATACAAAAAATTATAAGAAAATACTATGAACAATTATGTGCCAACAAATTGGACAACCTGGAAAGAATGTATAAATTCCTAGAAACATACAATCTTTCAAGACTGAATAAAAAAGAAACAGGAAATGTGAGCAAATCAATAACTGACAATGATGTTGCATCAGTAATAAAAAATAATGCAACAAACAAAAGTCCTGACCAGATGATTTTACAGGTGAATATTACCAACTATCTAATGAAGAATTAACACTTATCCTTCTAAATTTTCCAAAAAACTAAAGAGGAGAGAAGGCTCCCAAGCTCATTTTATTAGTTCAGCATTACCCTGATACTAAAACCACACAAAGACATTACAAAAAAGGAAATTATAGGCCAATATTCCTGATGAATATAGATGTAAATTCCTTCAACAAAATATTGGCAAACTGAATTCAGCATCACATTAAAATATACAAGTGACATTTATTCTTGGGATGAAAGATCAGTATATTATCTGCAAATCAATTAATGTGAAATACCACATTAAAAAACAAAGAATAAAAATCATATAATCATCTCAATATATGCAGAAAAATAATTTGACAAAATCCAGCATTCATTTAATATAAAAACTCAGTAAAGTGGGAATAGAGAAGACATACTTCAACATACTCAATGGTGAAAGGCTAACAGTGGTTTCCTTAAGATTAGGAATGTGACAAGGAAGTTCACTTCACCACTTTTATTCAACTTAGTATTGGAAGTCCTATCCATAGCAATCAAACAAGAAAAACAAATAAAAAGCACTCAAATTAGAAAGATAGAGTAAAACTGTCATTATTTACAGATAATATACTATATATAGAGAACCCTAAAGATTTCACCAAAAAAACTGTTAAATGAACTCAATAAAGTAGCAGGATATACAATCAATGTTCAGAAATTGGTTGCATTTTTATACATCAATAATTAATTTCTGAAAGAAATTAAGAAAACAATTTTATTTTTGATCAGATTATAAAAAGAAAACACCTAGAAATTAATTTAACCAAGGAGATAAAAAAACCTGTATTCTGAAAACTATAAGACATTGAAGAAATAAACTGAAAAAGACAAATAAATGGAAGCATATAATGGTATATTTTGCTCATAGATAGGGAGAATTATAATTTTATTTTATTTTTTTTCCTTTTGCACTTTTTACTTTTAATTTTATTTTTTAATAAATCTTTATTGTCAGATTATTACAATTGTTCCTCTTCCCCCATACCCCATGGCTCCTCTCCACCTGGATCCCTCCCCACCCTCTGCCCTTACCTCTCCCATTGTCCTCATCCATAGGTGTATGATTTTTGTTCAATCTCTCCCTGTACACCCCTCACCCCTTTCGCCCTGAGAATTATAAGTCCACTCCCTTTCTATGCCCCTGATTCTATTATATTCAGTATATTCTGTTCATCAGATTTTCAATTAATTTGATTTTTAGATTCACTTGTTGATAGATATGTATTTGTTGTTCATAATTTTTATCTTTACCTTTTTTTTCTTCTTCCTCTTCTTACAGAATACCCTTCAGCATTTCATATAATACTGGTTTGGTGCTAATGAACTCCTTTAGCTTTTCCTTATCTGTGAAGTTCTCTATCTGACCTTCAATTCTGAATGATAGCTTTGCTGGGTAGAGTAATCTTGGTTGTAGGTTCTTGCTATTTATCACGTTGAATATTTCTTGCAACGCCCATCTGACATGCATAGTTTCTGTTGAGAAATCCACTGACAATCGTATGGGTGCTCCCTTGTAGATAATGAACTGTTTTTCTCTTGCTGCTTTTCATATTCTCTCTTTGTCTTTTGCTCTTGGTATTTTTAAAAAAATATATTTTATTGATCTTTCACAGAGAGGAAGGGAGAGGGATAGAAAGCTAGAAACATCGATGAAAGAGAGACATCAATCGGCCACCTCCTGCTAGCCCCCCACTGGAGATGTGCCCCCAACCAAGGTACATGCCCCTGACTGGAATCGAACCTGGGACCTTTCAGTCCGCAGGCCAATGCTCTATCCATTCAGCCAAACCGGTTTTAGCTGCTTTTGGTATTTTAATTATGATGTGTCTTGGTGTGGTCCTCTTTGGATTCCTTTTGTTTGGGGTTCTGTGCACTTCCTGGACTTGTAAGTCTATTTCTTTCACCAGGTAGGAGAAATTTTCAGTCATTATTTCTTCCAATAGGTTGTCAGTATCTTACTCTTTCTCTTCTTCTGGCACCCCCATAATTCTGATGTTGGTACGCTTGAAGTTGTCTTTTTTCTTTTCCAGTGTAGTATTTTCTGCTTCTTTGTATTTCAAATCTTTGACTTGATTCTTGCGATCCTCTAGTCTGCTGTTAGGTTTCTGTATATTTTTTATTTCAGTCAGTGTATGTTTAATTTCTAGTTGGTCCTTTTTCATCTCTAGTTGGTCCTTTTTTATCTTTTCTTGGGTCTCACTAAATTTATCCATCTTTTCTAGAAAATTCTTTAAAAACCTTTTAACTGTTGTTTTGAACTCTATATTCAGTCATTTCTTTTTCTCCATTTCTTTAATTTGTAATCTGTTTTTTTTGTGTGTGTCTGCATATTTCGCTGCTTCCCTGAGTTGGTAGAGTAGCTTTGTATACTGGGTGTCCTATATGGCCCAGTAGCTCTGCCTCCCCAGTTACCTGAGGTGGACACTCTTGGTACACCCCTTTGTGGATTGTTTATATAGTCTTGTTGTAGTTAAGTCTTGATTGTTGTTGGTATCACTGGGGAGAATTGACTTCCAAGGCAATTGGTTGTAAGGATCAGCTGTGTCTGTGCCAGGAGAACTTCTGTGCTGGACTCAGCCTTAATACTTGCAAGATTTCGATATCCTTTGTGCTGGGCTTGGATGTGGTGGAGCCTCAGGGCTGAGCAGACAGCTTTGGCTTCCTATCAGCCCTGCCCTACATGGCAACCCGTGGGTCTCAGTGCCTCTGACTAATCTTTGTGCACACACATGGTTGCCTCCAGACCTCTGCCTTTCCAGCTCCCCTGAGTTTCAATGGCTGTGTGAGCAGAAGGCTTGGCTCTGCTCCAGGCTACAAAGTTTCAATTGTAGAAGATAAATAAATCCCACATACCAGAGCCTCTTCTTGGGTCAATGGGGGGCGTGGCCAGCCTGCAAACCACCACAGGCCCCTCAGGCCACCCCATACCCCAAGGGAACCCCTACCCTGATACAGGACACCCTTTAAGGCAAACCAGCTGGCCCCCAGCTGTGCATCAGGCCTCTATCCTATCTAATAAAAGAGTAATATGTAGATTGACCATCACTCCAACACACAAGATGACTGTCCTCATGTGGTCAAAAAAATCTTGCCCCCATGTGAACTCAAGATGGCCACCACAAGATGGCCAGCAGGGGAGGACAGTTGGGAGGGACCAGGCCTACAAGGGAAGGCAGTTGTGGGGGACCCAGGCCTGCAGGGGAGGACAGTTGGGAGGGACCAGGCCTACAAGGGAAGGCAGTTGTGGGGACCGAGGCCTGCAGGGGAGGGCAGTTAGGGGTGACCAGGCTGTCAGAAGAGGGAAGTTGGGGGTGACCAGGCCTGCAGGGAAGGGCAGTTGGGGGGGGGACCCAGGCCTGCAGGAGAAGGCAGTTAGGGGTGACCAGACCTGCAGGGGAGGGGTGGCCAGGTCAATAGGGGCAAACAGGCTGGCAGGAGAGCAGTTAGGCATCAATCAGGTTGGCAGAGGAGTGGTTAGGGGTAATCAGGAAGGGAGGGAGGTGAGAAGTTGGTAGCCAGCAGTCCTAGATTGTGAGAGGGATGTCTGATTGCCCATTTAGACCTGATCATATGTGGATCGGGCCTAAATGGGCAGTCAGACATCCCTCAAGGGGTCCCAGATTGGAGAGGAAGCAGGCTGGGCTGAAGGACACCTCCCCCTATGCACAAATTTTGTGCACTGGGCCTCTAGTAACTTAATAAGTGATCATCCCAATACATCCTGCACTCATCCAGCACCACACCTAGTTATTAGAATATTATCGACTGCATTCTATATACTGTCCTTGTCCAATGTGTACTTCTTAATTCCTTCAGCTTTTCAACTGTTCACCTAATGCCTCTCCCATCTGGCAATCAACAAAAAGTTCTCTGTATCTATGAGTCTATTACTGTTCTGCTTGTTCATTTTGTTTGTAGATAGATATGTATTTATTGTTGTAGATATGTATTTATCATCCTTACAACCAGTGTTTTGAACTCTGCATCTAGTAGATTGCTGGTCTCCATTTTACTATTCATAGTTTTTTATCTTCTTCTACTTCTTCAAGAAGATCCTTTAACATTTCATATAATACTGGTTTGGTGATGAACACCTTTAACTTTTTCTATTCTGGGAAGCTTTGTTCATTGATTCTAAATGATAGCTTTGCAGGATAGAGTAATCTTGATTTTCATTATTTTGAATATTTTTTTGCCACTCTCTCCTGGCTACAAAGTTTCTTTTGAGAAAACAGATGATGGTCTTATGGGAGCTCCTTTGTAGGTAACTAAGTGCTTTTCTCTTGCTTCTTTTAAGATTCTCTGTTTGTCTTTGACTGTACATATTTTAATTATGATGTGTCTTGGTATGGACTTCTTTGAATTCATCTTATTTAGGAATTTCTGTGCTTCCTAGACTTGTATGTCTTTCACCAAGTTAGGGAAGTTTTCTGTCATTTTTTCAAATAGGTTTTTGATTTCTTGCTATCTCTCTTCTCCGTCTGGCACCCCTATTATGTGAATGTTGTTACACTTGAAGTTGTCCCAGAGACTTCTTACTCTATCCTGATTTTTTGAAATTATTTTTTCTTTTTGCTGTTTAATTGTGTGTTTTTTCCTTCCTTACATTCCAAATCGCTGATTTGGTTCTTAGCTTCACCAACTCTACTGTTAATTCCCTGTAAATTATTCTTTATTTCAGTTAGTGTTGTCTTCATTTCTAAATGGTTCTTTTTTATGCTGTTGAGGTCCCACTAAATTCCTTGAGTATCCTTACAACCAGTGTTTTGAACTCTGCATCTAGTAGATTGCTGGTCTCCATTTTATTTCTTTTTCTGGGGTTTTGTTGTTTTTTCATTTGGGGCATGTTTCTTTGTCTCCTCCTTTTGTTATTCTCCCTGTATTTTTTCTATGTGTTAGGTAGTACTGTTACATCTCATGGGCTTGGTAATGTGGCTTAATGTAATATGTTAGGGTCTAGTGGTACAGACTTCTTGATCACCCCAGCTAGGTATCAAGTAGTGCCCTCCTGCCCCATGTGGGCTGTACACCCTTCTGTTGTGATTGAGTCTTGAATACTGTTGGCACATCAATGGGAGGTATTTACTCAGCCTGATCAGCTGCAAGGACTGTCTGTGTCCATTGACCACTACCCTGCAAGCACAGTGGAGGATTAGTGTGCAGGAACCTGCCCCACGGAGCAAGACTTACTTCATCAGGACTCTGGTGCCCATCAAGTCTACACCTTGAGTGTGTCACTTGTGGAGGTGGTTGGGTGGTGGCACTTCAATGTGGTCAGAAGCTGTCCACTAGGTGTGTTTGCTCTGGAGCTTCCTGGGAGGTGCAGTGTTAGAAACTGCCCATTGCCTTCATTAGCAGAGAGGTATGGACAAGGAACCTGGAAGGCTGATCAACTTTGAGGCTCTGGCAAGGGTCAGAGCCATGCACTCACTGTCTAGTTGAGACAAAGGAAACTGAAGCAACTTCCACCTTTTATTATTTTTAAATATATTTATAAAAATTTTTTTTAGAGAGAAATGGAGAGGGACAGAGAATTAGAAACATCAATGATAGAAACCCACTGGGGATGTGTCCACAACTTAGGTATATGCCCTTGACTGGAACTGAACCTGGGACCCTTGAGTCTGTAGTCCAATAGGTGGGTCCCAAACCTGAATAAAAGGGGTTGCAAGGCCAGAGCAAAGTGTAGTCCTCTCTTGGGCTTCTGCCTGGCCCCCAATTCCCAAATTAATATTTTCTTGTCTAGTTTCTTTCATTTGCTTGCGGCTTCCTACAGAGCCCAAACCCTGAACCTGAACCCTGAACCATGTAGGACATGGGGGGGAACACTTGCAACTGGCAGCCCAATATGGGGCATTTGCAGGCCAAGGTCAGCCAGCACCTGTGTTCCGTTTGGGTCCACCAGGCATAAGCTACAAAACAATCTGCTGATGGCTGCTTCCTATGCTGGGCTTGGAGATGCCCACTCTTAGAAATATATCTTAAGAAACTAGAAATACCAATCAGAAAGGATTTATGCACCCCTATGTTCATAGCAGCACAATTTACAATAGCTACAATTTGAAACAGCCTAGGTGCCTGTCAGTAGATGAGTGGATCAGAAAACTATGGTACATCTACACAATGGAATACTATGCTGCCGCCACAAAAAGAAGAAATTCTTACCATTTGCAGCAACCAGGATGGACCTGGAGAGCATTATGTTAAGTGAAATAAGCCAGTCAATGAAAGAAAAATATCACATGATCCCACACTCATTTATGAATAATAAAGAACATTATAAACTGATGAACAAAAAGATAGATACAGAGGCAGTAAAGCATCAAACAAACTGTTAAATTACAACTGTGGGAAGGTTAGGGAGAGGTGGGATAGATAAGAAATCAACTGAAGGGCTTGTATGCCTGCATATAAGCAAGCATAACCAATGAACATAAGACAGTGGGGGGTTAGGGTATGCTTGGGAGTGTGGGGGGGCAGTGGGAAGATAGGTATACATCTAATACATTAATACAAAAATTAAAAAGAAATTATGACTCCAAAATTATTGAAATATCTGGTTTCAGAGCCTCTTAAATGGCTATATACTCCATTTCTAAAGCAATGCTTCACTGCTAACAGAAATATGACCCCCCATTTGGGCCATTTCATTAACCTGGAAAGAAATCTTCCTAGAGACTGTTTTCAGTAGTCCTAGGGGGTGGTATGGCAGAGTTTTACACCCATGGGCACTGCATCATTTTAAGAGTTCTCTGGTGAGTGGGAAGAGGGCTCTTTAAGGGATGGCTCAGCTGGTTGGAACATCATCTTATATACAAAAAAGTTGTGGGTTCAATTCTCCATCAGGGCACTAGATTGCAGGTTTAATTCCTTGTCAGGGAGCATATGGCAAGTAACCGATTGCTATTTCTCTCTCTCTCTCTCTCTCTCTCTCTTTCTAATCAATAAATATATCCTCAGGTAAGGATTAAAAAATAAATAAAGGGATCCCAGCTGCTGTTGCTCAGTGATTGAGTTTTGACCTAGGAACCAAGAGGTCATGTTTGATTCTTAATCAAGGCACATGCTCACGTTGTGGGCTTGATCCCCAGTGGGGCCATGCAGGAAGCAATAAATCAATGATGGTTCTCTCTCATTGATGTTTCTGTCTATCTCTCTTACTTCTTCTCTTTAAAAATCAATAAAAACATATATATTTTAAAATTTTATTTATTGATTAAGTTACTACACACATGTCCTCATCCCCTCATCAGTCCCTCACCCCCTGTTGTCTGTGTCCATTGGTTAGGCCTATATGCATGCATAAAAGTCCTTTGGTTGATCATATATATATATATATATATATATATATATATATATATCTTTCTTTTTTTAAGTGATGAAGAAGAGAGAAGAGAACCTTCCTTATGCAGGAGAGTACAAATGGAAACTGTGGCCTTAAAACTATATACCCCTAGGAAAGTCCTCATGTATCCACAGAATGTTTACAGCAGCATTCTTTCCTTTCTTTATTGTGGTAAATATACATAATGTAAAATTTACTGTCCTAATAATTTTAAGGGTACAGACGGAGAGAGAGATAGAAACATCAATGATGAGAGAGAATCATTGATAGGCTGCCACCTCCCACCCCCCACGTTCCTCCTACTGGGAATTGAGCTGCAACCCCAGGCATATGCCCTTGACTGGAATAGAACCTAGGACCCTTCAGTCTGAAGGCTGATACTCTATCCACTGAGTCAAACCAGCTAGGGCTTTAGCATTCCTTTTTTTAGTGGTTGGTCTAGGTAACAATAGCTATACTAATAAAAATCTAGGTGGCCCCCATGCTCTCGCATGACCCTCATGCCATCACAAGATGGCTGCCCCCATGTCATATAAGATGGCTGCCCCCATGTCATCACAAGATGGCCGCCCCCATATTGTCACAATATGGCCACCATAAGATGGCCGATAAGGAAGGGCAGTTGGGGGCAAGATCAGGTCAGCAGAGAAGGGCAGTTGGGAGTGACCAGGCCTACAGGGGCGGGCAGTTGGGGGCAATCGAGCCAGCAGGGGAGGGCATTGGGAGCAACTGGCTGGCAGGGTAGGGCAGTTGGAGAAGAAGTGGTTAGGGGAAATCAGGCAGGCAGGCAGGTGAGCGGTTATGAACCAGCAGTCCCAGATTGTGATATCCACCAAAGGGTCCCAGATTGGAGAGGGTGCAGGCCTGTTTGAGGGACACCCCATGCACAAATTTCATGCACCGGGCCTCGATTCCTTCTCTCTATATAAAAGGCTGATTTGCAAAGTGTTCCCTCAGGAGTTCTATTGGGAGATCAGGAGTTCAATAGCTCGCTATGATGTATGCTGACCACCAGGAGGTGGTGCAGAATGAAAGAAGGCCCCAGCCAACAGCTGGAAGGCCCTGTTTGACCCTGATTGCCATCCAGGCCTAGGGACCCTACCTGTGCATGAATTTTGTGTACCGGGCATCTATACATACATAATTTACCAGTAAGCAAAATTCAGAAACCTTACTTACATTTAGGTTTCTCTGCCTTCCCACTTTTAAATATAATTATCCTAAGTATTTCTTCTTCATACATTTAGCAGCACATCAAATGGCATTATCATTTTGCTTCAACCAACATGTATGATTTAAGAAACTCATAAATAGGATAATGTATTTCATTTATCCCTATCTTTACCCAGTCAGATGTTGTTTTCTCATTTCCCCAGTTCCATTTTCTGTTATTATTTACTTAGTTTAGACTAGAGAGTTTTATTTAGTTATTAATGTTTGGTTGGAGTAAGAGTTCTCTGTGTAGGCTACCCTTTCCCTGGCTTTGACTAAAGGGAACATATTCTCTTAACACTTTTTGTCTGTGTGTGCTGGAGGCTCTGGCTTGGAAGCTTTTTTTTTTTTAATTAAATCTTTATTATTCAGATTACTACATTTGTTTCTCTTTTTTCCCCTCCATAGCACTTCTCCACCCAGCTCCCACCATTCCCTCTGCCCTTACCTCCCTCCCATTGATCTCATCCATAGGTGTATGATTTTTGTCCAGTCTCTCCCTGTACACCCCTAACCCCTTTCCCCCTGAGAATTATCAGTCCACTTCCTTTCTGTGCTCCTGATTCTATTGTATTCACCAGTTTATTCTGTTGATCAAATTTTTAATTCACTTAACTTTTAGATTCACTTGTTGATAGATATGTATTTGTTGTTCATAACTTTTTGGCTTTTACCTTTTTCTTCTTCCTCTTCTAAAAGAGTACTTTTCATATAATACTGGTTTGGAGTTGATGAACTCCTTTATCTTTTTCTTATCTGTGAAGCTCTTTATCTGCCCTTCAATTCTGAATGATAGCTTTGCTGGATAGATTATTCTTGGTTGTAGGTTTTTGCTATTCATCACATTGAATATTTCTTGTCACTCCCATCTGGCCTGCATCATTTCTGTTGAGAAATCAGCTGACAGTCATATGGGTGCTCCCTTGTAGGTAATGAACTGTTTTTCTCTTGCTGCTTTTAATATTCTCTCTTTGTCTTTTGCTCTTGATATTTTAATTATGATGTGTCTTGGTGTGGTCCTCTTTGGATTCCTTTTATATGGGGTTCTGTGTGCTTCCTGGACTTGTAAGTCTGTTTCTTTTACCAGATGTGGGAAGTTTTCAGTCATTATTTCTTTAAATAGGTTTTCAGTATCTTACTCTCTCTCTTCTGATACCCCCACAATTCTGATGTTGGTACACTTGAAGCTGTCCTAGAGGCTCCTTACATTATCTTCACATTTTTGGATTCTTTTCTCTTCTTGCTTTTCCAGCTGAGTGTTTTCTGCTTCTTATATTTCAATTTTTTTACTTGATTATTACCTTCCTCTAGTCTGCTGTTAGGACTCTGTATAATATTTTTTATTTCATCAGTGTCTCTAGTTGGTCCTTTTTCATCTCCTCTTGGGACTTGCTAAATTTATCCATCATCTCTAGCATCTCTAGTTGGTCCTTTTGCATCTCCTCTTGGGACTTGATAAATTTATCCATATTTTCTAGCATATTCTTGAAAAACCTTATAAGTGTGGTTTTGAATTCTCTATCCAGTCCTTTTTTTTCCCTCCATTTCTTTTGTTTGTGATCCCTTCCCTTGTCTCGGCATTTTCACTATGCCGGGGAAACGTCTGTGTTGAATTCAGCCTTATGATACCAGATTTGCAAAACTGAAGAAGCCTCTGTTGAGCTTGGGATGGGTGGAGTCTCAGGGCTTAAGGGACCGCCTTGCCTTCCAGTTGGCCCTGCCCTCCATGGCCCCTGAGTCTCACGTGACTGGGTAATCGCTGGAGTGGTCCTTGTGTGCATGTACCCACAGTGCCTCTAGACCGCTGCCTTTCCGGGCCCCCTGTGCACCAGGACCACAGGAGTCTAGGTCTCCAGGGTTTCGCCCAAAACAGGGGTTTAGTGGAGTCAGAAGTGGCACAGTTGGGAGGGTCTGTCTCCCACCCACTTGCAAAAGCCAGTGGCACAATCAGCAATCTGTCCTCTGCGCAGTGCCCTTCGTGCCGCCAGTCCTCTGATCTTTTGCGACTTCCCTAAATTTCCGTGCACCTCTCCCTTTTCACAGTCCAAACTCCCCTCGTATGAGTTTCGGCTGGATCTGGGGTTTAGTGTCATAAGATAAGGGTTTCAATTTCTCCTGCCAGAGAAAGCCATCCTGGTACTCTGGCACCCACTCTCTCAGCGCGCGCGTCTCCATACCTCAGCTTTTTGCAGCTCCTCTGGGTTTCTGTGAGCCCCTCTCTTTCCTTCTAGCTGTAGAACTTACACTCGGCCAGCTTTCCTGTGGTTCTGGATGATGTCTGTCTGTCTTTTAGTTGTAGTTTTGAAATTGTTGTGTGAGGCAGCAGTGTAGGTGTTTACCTATGCCGCCATCTTGTATTGCTCTGGCTTGGAAGCTTTTGTAACCCCTTAGCTGAGAAACATGGGAGGTGGTAGAATAGAACTTACTAGCATGATGCTCTTCAGCCCTGAATTTCTAAGACAGTTTGTCTTCATTTCACATTTCAGAGTCTTTTTGTACTTGTTTGTTGTGTTGTTTCCAGTGTTTTTTTTTTAGTTATTTGAGGGATGAACTCGAGGGATTGGAGCCACCCCATTCTGGCTCAAATCTCAGCTACAGAATTTTCTCAACATTTTATTGTGAAAACTTTAAAATACAAAATAAAGTTGAAAGAATTTTACAGTGAACACCCATATACCATTGAAGCATCCATCTTATAAAAACTGCTACTTGAAATTTTAATCTTGCTATTTGGCTTCTGTAAATGTTTGATTGCTTAAATAATAAGGAAAATGAGACTATTCTCACTTCAGAGAGGCCATTAAGCCTTCCCTGGACAAAATTATCAGTGCTGGCACCAGGCCAGGTCTTTGGTTGAGTTCTCAAGGCCTCAGCACATAGGGGCCCTTTAAGAACTTGCCAAAGGGCGGAAACATCCCATATTTGGGAGACAAAGAAGGTAAAGACATATGAATAGGGAAAATTTCTGCATGTTGGGCCCCAAAATTTGGGAAACATTTTCCTCTGGACCCACGCATAATAAATGTAACTCCAAACTCTCCGAGCACTGTTTGATTATTCCAGTTCTCTGTAACGCCATCACCTAGATTCTTCCATTTATATGTTACTAAATTTGTTTTATAAGTGTTTTTAATAGCTAAAACCTGGCAAAAATCCAAATGTCTATCTACAATATAGTAGATAACCCCATACAAGTGAAATGGATAAAATCTTTGGAGAACACAGCACACATAAAGTACAGTTGTATGATTACATTATATAAAGTTAAAACTGGTAAGATTATTATATAAGGATGTATGAATGGGTCGTAAAACTATAGAGAAAAGCACACAAATGTCTATCTCAGAAGTCGGGATAATAGCTATGACTAGGAATGATGCATTGAGTGTTGGCAGGAGTTTACTTCTCAACCTGTGTGGATGCTTACAGGGGTGTTCGTCTTATAATTGTGAAATTTAAAATTAAATGGTTTCTTTTATATTAAGGGGCTTTAAAATGGAGCCAGAAGGCCATTAAGGAAATTGGTCGTATGCGCATCCTAGCCAGACAGAACATGGACTATCTGAATCAGCTTACCTGAATTACAATTCCTTTTAATCCCAAATAAATACTTTCTTTTTCTTCACTTGATTTTTGTCTCCTGAGAAGTTAAATTAACATACTTGGAAGGGCAGAGCAGGACTAACTCTATTTCATACCGTGTCCTACATCTTGTGTAGCTTTGTCTCTGACCTCACCCTCTTCTGAGAAAGGCCACAGAATGTGTCAGTTACCCAGCTCATCCTAAAATCAGCCAATGGTGATGCAAGGGGAACTCCAAAAGTATGCTGACCGCTTCCTGCCTTTGTGTAAAGCCCCCAGCCCTCACCCAACCAATCGGGATCAGCCAACTCAGCAGTCCGAAGAGACCCCGCCTCCCCCTATAAAACCTTTATTCCCTAAAGACTCGCTCTCTTCCTGCATCCTCCCCTGCGAAGGTTGAGGTGGAGAGCCAGGCCTAAGCTTGAATAAAGGCTCTTTGCTTTTGCATTGGACTCTGCTTCCTGGTGGTCTTTGGGAATCTTGAAATCTGTGCATAACAATACTAATATGCTATATTGGAATATATATGTTTGAATTGTTTTTGTGTATATATTTCACATTTTAAAAACAGTATGAGAAACATGATTCTGTTTTTGTTTAAAAAAGTATGAGAAAAATGATTCTGTGTATATATACATACAACAGCATATAAAAATAGATGTAATGAGTGTTTTTACTGGACTTATTTATTATATTGTTTCTTCAGTCTGTACAATGTGTGCAAATTTTTTATAATGAATGCTTTATTTTCATAGGGTAAATAATAAAGAACTTTAAAAAATTATTCCATTATGATATTTCAAAATGATATCAAAATATTAAACATTTGAATAGGAAATGGCCAAAGTACCAAGCAATTAACATCAGAAAATATCCAAGTGGTTCAATAAATATGAGATATATTTCATTTTAGAAACATTAAAAATTGCTCTATTAAAAATAAAAGCATTTAAAAAAAAGCATTTAAAAGAAAATAATCAAGAATGGGTATGAGTGCTAGGCATGTATTGTTATGAAATGCTTATGGAAATATAAATTGCAAAATCTTCCAGGAAAGGAACTATGTAACAGTGAAAATCTGGATCTCTCTTACTTTATCTTGTGTTCACCCTGCATTGCTTCCTGTGACCTCCAGGCTAATAACTCCTGCTTTAGACATGCTAATCATTGATGAATTCTGCTTCTGCTTTGTTTTTACAAAAATAGCTCTTTCCATTTTCTCTTCCCTTGACATAAAAGAATCCTGCATTTTGTTACTTTCTTAAAATGGATTTGGAGATTAGGATGCCCATCTTCTGAGTTGGCGCCTCCTTGATCAATAAAACCTTTCCTTATTCCAAATTCTGAAGTTTTGAGTTTTGGCTTTTGCAAGTGTTGGGCACACAAATTTTGGGCTGTTAACAACTAGGTGCTTAAAATTCCAACAGTCCTTGATCTAGCAATACAATTTCAAGAAATTTAAACTAAGAAAATAATCTCCAAAGATATAGCTACAAGGATATTAATGGAACAAAAATTGGAAATGATACAACTAACAATAGGGGTTCTGTTAAATATATTTTATTTTGATTTTACAAAATATAAATCTTCATTGTAACTCCCTTCCACTTGGTTCCCATCCCACCCCCATACCCTTACCACCATCCCCACCAATTGTCCTTGTCCATAGGTGTAAGATTTTTGTCCAATCTCTTCCTGTACCCCCACATTTCCTTTCCCCTAAGAATTGTCAGTCCACTCCCTTTCTATCCACTTGATTCTATTATATTCACCAGTTTATCTTGTTCATCAGATTTTTTACTCACTTGATTTTTAGATTTACTTGTTGATAGCTATGCATTTGTTGTCACTTTGTTGTTCATAATTTTTATCTTGACCTTTCTCTTCCTCTTCTTAGAGAAATACCCTTTAGCATTTCACATAATACAGGTTTGGTGGTGATGAACTCCTTTAGCTTTTTCTTGTCTGTGAAGCTCTTTATCTGACCTTCAATTTTAAATGATAGCTTTGCTGGGTAATCTTGGTTGTTGGTTCTTGTATATTTCTCATCATGCTCTTCTGGCCTGCAAAGCCAGAAATCAGCTGACAGTTGTATGGATGCTCTCTTGTAGGTAACTAACTGTTTTTCTCTTGTTGCTTTTAAGATTCTCTTTGTCTTTTGCTCTTGGCAGATTAATTATGATGTGTCTTGGTGTGGTCCTCTTCAGATTCCTCTTGTTTGGGGTTCTCTGTGCTTCCTGGACTTGTAAGTCTATTTATTTCACCAGCAGGAGAAGTTTTCTGACATTATTTCTTCAAATAAGTTTTTAGTATCATGTTCTCTCTCTTATTCTGGCACCACCATATTTCTGATGTTGGTATGCTTGAAGTTGTCCCAGAGACTCCTTACACTGTATTCATATTTTTGGGTTCTTTTTTCTTGTCTGGTTGAGTGTTTTTTGCTTCTTTATATTCAAATCTTTGACTTGATTCTTGCAATCCTCTAGTCTGCTGTTGAATCTCTGTCTTTATTTCAGTCAATGTATGTTTAATTTCTGATTGGTCCTTTTTCATATCCTTGAGAGTCTCACTAAATTTCTTGGAGGTTTCTAGAAGGTTCTTGAGTAACCTTATAACCATGGTTTCGAACTCTATATCCAGTATTTTGCTTTCATCCATTTATTTGTGACTTGTCTCTTTGTCTCCACATTTTTGCTGTTTCCCTGTATTTATTTCTATGTACTGGGTAGCTACTAAGTCTCCTTGAGTTGATAGAGTGCCCTTGTATGGTTAAGGTCCTATAAGGCCCAGTGGCTCAGCCTCCCAATTACCTGAGGTGGACGCTCTTGGTGCACCCTTTTGTGGGCTGTTTGCACAGTCTTGTTATAATTAAGCCTTGATTGCTGTTGGTATCACTTGTAGAAATTGACCTCCACGCCTATTGGCTGTGATGATCAGCTATGTCTACACTGGAAATCTGTTGTGCAGGAGACACCCTTGTAGGGCAGGACTTGCTCCAGTAGGGCTTTGGTGTTCACTGAGTCTGCCCTTGAGTGTATCTCTTATGGATGTGAAGAGTTGTGATCCGATATGGTCTCACTCTGACCACTGGATACACTGGCTCTTGGATCTCCAAGGAGGTGCAAGGTCAGCCACTATCTAGGGACACCCAGCAGGAGCTACAGAGACATCTGCAGATTCCTCCTCTTTGTATGGGATTTGGAAGTGCCCAAACAAGGCCCAGATGTGAAGCAAGGCTGCTGCTGCTGCCGGGCCTTGGGCTTTCTTTTGGAAGCTCTGGGGCTCTCTGACCCAGCTTCAGTTTGACAGTTTTAGTGTAAAGAACAGGCCATTCATATGCAAAAGCTGATATGCACAGTTTGGGTGGGGTTATAAATTGGGCAGGGAGGTGTCTCTGGCAATCACCAGGGCAGAGCTAACAGCAATTGGGAACTGGAGAAGTCCCAGGTTCTTCACGTCCTGTGCCCCCTTGCAGGAATAATGATCACTGTGAGCACCTCTAAGAGAAAGCCACCCTCGCATTCCTGTCCCGATGCCAGACAGTCCAGTTTCTCCCCATGTGTTCCTGAGTCCCCCAGATTATCACCCAGAACTGGAGTTCAGAGAAAGCGGGAGCTTGTATCTCCCTCCTGGTTAAAAGAACAGCACATTCAGGTGCCAGCTCTTTTCTCGCCTCCCCACCTCTTATCCGTCTCATTGCGTTTTCTTCACCTGTCTAGTTGTGGAACTTCCACTCAGCCAGCTTTCCTGAGGTTCTGGGTGGTAGTTGTTCTGCCATTTAGTTGTGATTTGGATGTGGTTGTGAGAGGCAGCAAGTATAGGTGATTACCTATGTTGCCATTTTGGTTCTCCCTCTTGTTAAATATATTTTAATAAATGAACTCAGTTGAGTTAAATATATTTAACCAACGGAATTAATTAGGTGAAATGGCATGAAGAGAAGCCATTAAAAAACATGACTGAGGGAACAATACTTGTTGACAAATTCAAATAAATGTTTAAGACATATTTTTAAGTGGAAAAAAAAAAACCCAAGGTGGTTACAACTACTATAGCAATATTACATTTTGTTAAAATGAGAGCTGCAATGATTGATTGGTAAATGAGTATGTGTAGTTCAGAGGTCTGTTAAAAGATATTCACCAAAATGTTAACCACTTATTTCTGCCTGGTTGGCATCAAGTGCATTTTTCTTTTACTTAAGAAAAAATTATCAACCTTTTAAATAGGACACATGTTCTATTAGTAAAATTTTACAAATCATAGCTGGTTTCTCAGTGCCTGGACTGCCCCTCTCTTCCCACGCTGCCTGGGACTCTTTTTTTTTTTTAATTAATTATTTTTTTTTAAATTAAATCTTTATTATTCAGATTATTACATTTGTTTCTCTTTTTTTCCCCTCCATAGCACCCCTCCACCCAGCTCCCACCCTCCCTCTGCCCTTAGCTCCCTCCCATTGACCTCATCCTTAGGTGTATGATTTTTGTCCAATCTCTCCCTGTACACCCTTCACCCCTTCCCCCCTGAGAATTATCAGTCCACTCCCTTTCTGTGCTCCTGATTCTATTATATTCACCAGTTAATTCACTTAATTTTTAGATTCACTTCTTGATAGATATGTATTTGTTCATAATTTTTTGGCTTTTACCTTTTTCTTCTTCCTCTTCTAAAAGAGTACCCTTCAGCATTTCATATAACACTGGTTTGGAGTTGATGAACTCCTTTAGCTTTTTCTTACCTGTGAAGCTCTTTATCTGCCCTTCAATTCTGAATGTTAGCTTTGCTGGATAGATTATTCTTGGTTGTAGGTTCTTGCTATTCATCATGTTGAATATTTCTTGCCACTCCCGTCTGGCCTGCATCGTTTCTGTTGAGAAATCAGCTGACAGTCGTATGGGTGCTCCCTTGTAGGTAATAAACTGTTTTTCTCTTGCTGC
>PVJN01038455.1:0-20348 GCA_004026805.1 Lasiurus borealis
GTTGAAAAGGCAGGCTCCACCTCCCCTCTGTAAAAAGTCTCTATATTCCAAAATGCTGCACTTTGAGAATTTTCTGGAATGGGATACCCTGAGGAAATAAAGAATCAATTAGGTAAAAAAGAAATCATCAGAGAAAAAAAAAATTAAAACCCTGGACTTAGAACAAAACACTCCCTCTGGACTCAGGTGACTCTACACAGATGTCGACAGGGTGCTTGTGTTCAAATGGGCAAAGAAGTCTGTGTGATCGAATTTGTAAAGATAACCCGAGGCTAGGTGACAACCTCCTGAGCACCAGAACTTTTTCATGCCTGGCCTTCCAAGAGGTTTTGAAAAGCTCATCACAAGACTCCTTCGTTAAGTCTGCATTTTAAAACGTGGTCGTTTTTATTTGATCTGTCTCAGTAAAGCAGGCACTTTTTGCCTCTGTCCTGCATAAACAAACCTCAGGAACCCACTGTATTGTGTTTTTTTTTTTATTTTGAGGAGGGAGTTGTAAGGGTCAATTGATTAGTGATTAAATAATGCCAGCTTTAGCAAAAACAAGTCTGGTAAACAAGAAAACCCTACAAGGATGTGCTAGACCATATATCTCTGTGTGTATATGCATTTATGCTTGTAGTGTACCTACACCCAATACAAACAGAATTAGGGTAAGCTCCTGTGAATAATAGCTTCCCTGTTCTCAAGCACAAATACTATTATTGGGTGACATTCGTGATTTAGTAAGATTATAATACGAGCTTCCCTCTGATTTGATTAATCAAATTACTATCTCTATGTCAGTCAGTACAGAGGGGAATGTTATACACATAGTCAAGGTTAAACTAAATCATGCACATTAATTCCTTGAGCATATTTGTAATAGTACTTGATGTGAAATTTGAAAGGCCACTTATGCCAGGAGGTAATCCAATAATTCTCTGTATCCTGATATATGAGGGCAGTGCGTGGAAGAAGGTGAAATCTGCCATTGTTGACAGTTACAAGAACTGCACAGAAATGTGTACTTGAAAAAAAATACATATTAATGTCAGTTTTATCATATCCTGTATGTAGTCTCCAAAAATTCATTTAAAGGGGATCAAATACCTGGTGATGGAAGCTGATTTGACTTTGGATGGTGGGCACGCAATGCAATATGAAGATCATATAGCACAAAAATTTACACTTGAACCTTATATAATCTTATTAACAAATATCACCCCAATAAATTTAATAAAAAGAAGAAAAAAGTCATTTTGAAACTGGGAGTTTAGATACTGCAATATTATGAGCAGTGTTACTTTCCTATAGCTGTCCTCCAAAAAGCCTGCTTCAGCCATCATATTAGTAAAATGTGGTTCCACAGAAAGGGGACCGTGCAGTTTCTGTGTTCTAAAATAGCAGGCAGGATGGCTGACTCTCTCCACAAACTCTCATGCTCCTACTCCTGCTTGTCCTATGAGCTGAATTCCTGGTGGAAGAATGAGAAAGGGACTCTCCAAACAGCTCAGGTTTCTGGCAACTGGGGCTCCTAGGGATTGAGGTAGCACTAGAAATGGCCTATGTGTTGGAAGAGGCACCAGGTTGAGAAACCTCTCCCTTCTATAAGGAGAAGGTTCTAGCTTAGGGGGCCTTGGGACAGAGGTTCCCAGGGGCGAAGGGTCCCTGGGAAAGAGAGCAATGTTTTCAGCCCTTGATGCACAGAAGCAGTGGAAACTCTGGGGCAGAAAGGAGGTAGTTGAGGAAATGTTCCAATGTCTATCAGTAGAAAACTACCTAATTTAAACACGACCTGTCTTAATAAAAAAAATTATTGATTATATGAGCAGTGTAGTACAATTTTTATTACAGCAGCCTAACTATTGGCGAGTTCCCTGAGATATAAATTGATGACTAAATTGATTTTCACTGACCGCCTCAGGTAGACGACCAGCTTTTATTCTAAGTGTACTAAAAAATTAATATCTCTATTAAACCTAGAAGCATTTAATATGGTGCTCTCTTTAAGGGTTAATAGACGTAGAAGTAGTTACTCTGTCTTACACTTACCATCAACTTTAAATAAAAAATTAAAATATAAAGCAAATTAGTCCTTTCATTTTTAAAATATCAGATAATTAATTATTGAACTTATACTAAGTGCTCAGCCTAAAAGACCAGTACCGACAGATTGTGTATCTAATTATATATGCAGCAATTTCGGTGAAAGACATTCATCAAACGCACGTATATGAACATTTACCCCGTTTCCTCCATTATGCAGCCTCCCCAGGATTCTGTGCAGTCACATTCTGGTCCGAGGGAACAAAGCAACAGGAGAAAAGAGAAACAACGAAAGTCACATCTGTCATTTGCAGTACAGCTCTTCAATAATTTCTTAATTCTAATTCCACTCATAGGTACAGACAGTGAGCCTCACAGAGCAAAATCGACTTCCTTTAAATCAATATGGCTTCATGCTTTCCAGAAGGAAAGGTCACCTCCTAACAGCCAGCAAGAAATACAATTGTGCCTTTCCTCATTATTGTAACTCGTAGAACTCAATTAAATTCTTAGTTTCAATGTTTAATGAAAAGTACCCTGGTCTGGACAACAGAGAGCCTGCGTTGTGGTCCAAGTTCTCCTTGGTGAAAGGGTACCCTAGGGAAGCGACTTCGCATGTCTTGGGGTTCAGTGTTTCCATCTCTAAAATGGGGAAGGGTGTCTCTCTCTGCTTAGACACCAGGGTGGATCTGGGCCTCAGATGACGTGGTAACCTGTGTCCTCTCTGTCCACTGTCCTGCTCTATGGCACAAATGCAATAAGCCATCATCGCCATCCTGCTCCGAGAACATACAGGAAGTTAAAGAGTCCAAGGATTGGCCAGAACAAGGATTGGCCAGAGACTTGAAGAACGCTAGGCTAAAAGGTTTGGTAAAAGAGAGCAATCTAAAATAGACATGTAAATAATCATTTAAATTAAATAACAATCGTTAACATAGATACTAAAGATTGGCATATTGATATCGTGACGGGCTATTCTTATCACTTATTTTTTCCTATTCTCTTTTCTAACGTAATTTTAAAGAAAGACTTATAAATTGATTTTTTTATAATTAAAAGCTCAGAGCTCATAATAATTATCTAGCTAAACAAACAATTTCACAAAGGAATGAAGAATTTTAGGAAGAAAGGAACTATGCCAGGCACTAAGGAACACTATTTCTCACCCCATCCCATCATGCAACTCAGTAACACCTCTCAGCTGACCCCAGCACTGGCCTCTTCCGGGCTTCAGGGTCTTCCCAAATAAGGTGGTAAACCTGGTTCTACTCATTTCTGGTTTAAAGGCATCTCAGCCAGCTGATGGACCTCCTATAGTGTGTACTGTTTTCTTGGGAAAGCAAACACTCTGAGCAAGATGTTGATAAAGGAGAGTCTGTGGAGATAAGTGCCACTATACTTAAGATACCCACAATGTGATGCCCATAAAGAGTATCAAGAAGCTTTTGGATATTTATTTCATGTTTCCATAATTCTATGCATTAAGGAAAACTATTGATAGTAGTCAAAAAGTATAAAATGTAAATGTTAAGGTACATTTCCATTCTTTTCCTTCTTTGGAGAGGTTGGAGAGTGGGAATATTTATGCCTGCTGTCTGATATTCTCCAAGGGAAAGGAAATTCCCATTACATTCCAAATTAAGAGAATAATTTGAACGAACACCTTGGTCTTCCCTTCCACGGGATTGCATTATGTGAGTCGCAGGCACTTGGGCCTTCTACCACAAAATGTATGAGAAATTATATTTGACTGCTGTGTTGGTACAAAGAGGAGTATAATCCACATTGGATTTTATTCTGATTTTTAAAGAAATTAAAATTTTTCATGGACCCCCTAATACAACTGTGGGCCTTAGACACTTTGTCATTGGACACTCAGGTAGGCCGATCCACCCACCTCTCGTCCCATCAATGAGCAGAGGAATACCCCCGTCACTGGCTGCATTGTCCTCCTGGCTGGGACCTGTGGCTCTATTCGTACTCCTCTCGGCCCTGTCTGCCCACTAGAGTATGTCCTCTACCACCTGCCCCATGTTCACAAGGCCCTGGACCAGGGTCCTGTCCAGGAGGCTTCTTCTCTTTCATTTCTTGCTGGAAACCAAACATTGTCTCACTGATAGAAAGATATGGACAGGAGACCAGAAGGCTGGTCAACCTTAATTGCTCTGAAAGATCAGAGCTAACCACTCACTGTTTAGTTGAAACATTGTTAGCTGAAGCAGCCTCTACCCGTTTGTTTTATGTAAACTCTGTTCTTAGAATTTCCTGCCTAAAGGCTATGGGTGTGTCCCAAAGCCTTAATAAAAGGGAGAAAAAGACCAGAGCAGGGGGTAGTCCTTTCCACTAGAGGAAGGCTCCTGCCCCCCCCCCAATATCGCCAAATTAATATTTTCTAGTCTCTCTTTTCATTTGCGTGTGGCTTCCTCCAGAACCCAAACCCTGAACCAGGAACCCTGAACCATGTGGGACGTGGAAAGAGGCTCCCACAGTTTCTTGCTGGGACTGGTGGATGAGTTTAATTGGAGGTAGGTAGGGGGGTAAGTTGAGTTTGAGCTCATTTTTGACTCTAGATCTAAGCTCCTTCCTGATCCACTCGTCCTCTTATTAAACTAGTGAAGGAGCATCCTCCTTGGGGCATCGTGCATCTACACTCAGGTGGTTAGAACCCAAAGGGTGAGGTGTCACCACCCCAACACTCCACAGTATGAGAACGCTGATCACACTCTGAGAAAGTGAGTATGTTTTTAGGGACTTTGAAAAAAAAAAAAAGGCATTTCTACAACCCAAACATAATAAGATTTACCTTAAGTTGCTCATCTTATCATTGTTTTAGAGGAACAATTAAACTACAATGACTTAGAAAAGAGAAATATGTATTTGTTCACTGGCCATGCGTTACACAGACATGCAAGTGAGTCAGAGGGTCGGTGTACATACTTGGCTTTCTGCTAGAAGGTTCCCATTGGATTCCGAGGTTCTGAGCCAGGCTCTGCGATAATACTTGTGCCACTGCCATCGGAGGACCATACTGTTTTTCAGAGTCGAAAGCGTGTGGGAAACATTTGAGAGAGTGCACAAAACTAGTTATTATTTCTTCATCACCACCAGCTAACATCTCACAGTTCCCTAAGCAGAGCCTCAGAGCATCAGAAAGCAGCATCTGCTCCTTTTCACTCCTTCCTGGCAACTGGGCCAGCAAGCAGAAAGCCCCTGTTCTACATGGCACCTCTCCAAACCCGATGCCCTCCTCTCACAGGGCATCGGAACACACAAGTCATAAAAGGTTGAACACTCAACTCATATCAAACCAGGAATAAATTAAACTTCCTAGAAGTGTGTGAAGAGGACTCCACTGAAGGATGCTTATGAGGATAAGCTGGAATACTCCGGTATGGATCAAGGTTTAGATACAGTTGGTTCAGCTCTTTGGGTGCTATTGCCAACTGTTACCAGAATTTTCTTTACGTAAGTGAAGATACTGAGATTAAGGAAAGAATTGCTTCGATTACTTCTACAGATAAGTAGGCAGAAGGCATAAATAGAAAAAAATGTACATAGGGACAAAACAGAAATGCTGAATAGATACAATCGCAAATTGTTTTATATAAATGAGTTAAACCTAACTCGGGCACAACAGCATTATAATTTTCAAAAATAATTGTAAGGGATTAACAAGCTTGTGAAAAAATGTATCTGTAGAGGCCAAAAAACCTCTTTGGCTTGTACTTGCCTGATAAATAGGAAAACCATCATAATGAAATGAAACAATACCTCTTCTCTTACAAGGTTTATTTATTATTATAAACATTCATACTGTATTCTCATCATTATCATTCTAAACAGGCCAGAGGAAGGATGTCAACTGGGCCACGAGGAAGGGGGAGGCGTGGTGGGGAAGGGAAGGGATCAGATCAGATGCAAAGATAAAGCTCTACTTTAGGAACACTGCCAGATTTTACCTCATTCACACCAACTCCCCGTGTTCGGGAACAGACACCTCCGAAGTAGCTCAGACTGCTTCTCTTATAGTGGAATGTCACGCGCCTTCAGGAAGAAAACCAGTATCAGGAAGCCAATATAGTGACCATCACATGAGCTCTCCCAACACACGTCTACTCTCCTACTGAACACCCCCAAGTCATCCTCCTTCACAATAAAAAACTGCGTTTTAAAAACACTGAAATTTACGCTGCCATAAAAACCTTTAAGTTTATCTTATGTTAATAATCTCAGTTGAGCAAATATTAACTGAGCCCCTACTAAGTATTATGTACGAGCTCAGGATGGAGGACACAAACTTTTGATTTTCTTTTCATTTACTAGAGACTATCTAGTAGTTATGCAAAATATTGCTGACTATTTTATAATGTTGATGAAAGGCTGGAAGAAAAGATAGTAAACAGTAAAGGTGAGAGGAAAGGCAGGAAACTTTGATTGCATTGATGCCAGGAGAGAACCTTAGAGAACTGTCTGCAAACAGCCTCATCCTGAGTGGCGAACACCTATTACACACCAGAAAATATGGTGCCTCTGTTTCTTAGTGAGAGAAGTTCAATGTTATCCAATAACTCCCTGGAAAAGTCTGTATTTCCTGGCCTCTCTTGCAGCTCAATATGGCCACGTGAGTAAGATTTAACGCTGTGTTCCTCAGCGTTAGAGCTGAGGCCCGCTCACCAAAGAGTCTCAGATTCGACGGCCAGTCAAGGGTTCATCCCCAGTCCAGTTGGGGCACATATGGGAGGCAACCAATTGATGTGTCTCTCTCACATTTATGTTTCGTTTTTTTTTCTCACTCTCTCTAAAAAGCAATGGAAAAAATATCGAGTGAGGATTAAAAAAAATTAACAAATGATTTCTTGGTGAAACTGATGCGTGCAAGCTTTCGGGGAATCTGCTTCAAATGAACTCATTCGGCTGGAAGGCATGCACTCTTGCGATCCTCCAGAACCATCATTCCTGCCTGGAATGGAGGCCAGAACACCGTGAATTATGAGGTGACCTTGTGGGTGGAAGGTCTAAAGGTAGGGATGTGCTCTGAAGGCAGATCTAAGGACTATGGAACCAGCCTCCCAGCACCAGACAGCCTACCTCTGAGCTTCAATATCACTTTTTTTTCTTCTTTTAATATATTTTTATTGATTTCAGAGAGGAAGAGAGAGATAGCAACATCAATGATGAGAGAGAATCATTGACCGGCTGCCTCCTGGATGCCCCCTACTGGGGACCAAGCCCACACCTCAGGTACGTGCCCCTGACTGGAATCGAACCTGGGACCTTTCAGTCCGCAGCCCGATGATGCTCTATCCATCAAGCCAAACCAGCTAGGGCTCAACATCGCTCTTGTTCAAAACTGATATATTGATTCCGAACTTAATAAAATAAAGGGATAAAGACCAGGGCCCGACCAAAGACGGCGAGCACGTACGAGATGAGATGCACAGCATCGGCGTGCTGCTTGATCCGCTGCCGGTATCTGGAGAATTCATGGAGCATCTGCACGAGGTTGGTGGTGATGTCGATGTGGTCCTTCTCAGTCCAGGTCTCCACAGCCACCAGGACCACCCTGGTATTGAGCTGCTCCTTGTAAATCTGAGGGGACACAACAGGACAGGTGCAGGCGGAAAACAGCGGGTCAAACGTGCACCCTCAGTGACTCAGAGTTGGCGGGAAAATGGGAGGGGCGTGGAGAGGAGACACGAGGTCATAATTAGCTCATCCGAGAGAATCTTCATTTCCTTCCCGTTTTCCAAAAGCAAAAATAATACAAATGAACAAGCACACACTTCGGCCTCTCCTCTAAGGCGGTTTCCATCTGAAATGAGCACGGTTAGTGGCCAGGCATCTCACTTCAGGATAGAGAGGAGGGATGGCAAGATGCTAAAGCCTGCATGTAAATTCCAAGCAGGGTTCAGAAAAAAAGAAAAAAAAAAAAAAACACCCTGCAAAGCCTCACAGGAGGTAACAGGTTGGAACCAAACACATCAGCCCTGGGTAGTGTAGTGTGACCAGTTTATTCCTGCAAGACTGGGAGAGATCACTGAATCCTTGGATTAGCACCAACCGCATGGCCGGCCTGCCCTTGGCTGCTTTGTGACACGAAAAGGGAAAACAGCACCGGGAAAGAATCCCAGACCCCGGGCCAGAGCGGAGGAAAAGAGCGGATCTGTATCACCATTTCACCGTCGACACAGGGTGGCACCGTTCACAGCGTTTCCATTGTGTCTCTCCGCTCTCCCTCTCCACTTCAGGCCCGGTAGCGAAATAATTCGCGTAATTAAGCAATTTCCATGAATGTTGTCATTTTGTCCTATTTTCAAGCTAATTAAGAAAATAACGGCTGACCTTTGAACGCGCTGTAGCTCAGGAGCCGCAGCATGCCTAAATCAACCTGAAGCAGAAATGATTTTTACAAAGAGCAAGTGAAATGCAATGTCTTTTCCAAATCAATTGTTCAGCTTCAGAACCTTATATGGCAATCCAAAAATACAAATGACACTTTGCAAGATGTGATTCGGTTCAATCAGGCTGAAATGACTAACAGAGGAATGCTGCCAAGTAAACAGCTTTAGCAGGGGGAAAGGTGTGTTTAATATTCTCATTTCCATATTCGCTTATAATTTTCCTCTCAGAAGACTGACAAGAGCTGAAATTAAAGGAAACCAGGTACAAAGTGGCTTTCAGCATTTCAATCCTAACTCCCTACGACACTCTGTGCCCATCCAGCTGTGCTTCGCAGGCATTCCAGGCTCTGAGTCTTTACAGGGTTGGGGCTTTTAGACTGTTTAAAGGGCAGAAAAAGAAGGCAGTGCTTTGGAGAAAATGAGTATCATTTAAGGATTCGGCCATTTATAAAAAGGTTTCTCCCCCCTAGTTAAGAGGGAACAAAACAATAAATATCAGCTAAAAAAAATGTATTGAGCGGAACAAAATAGCACTTAACATTAGAATACCCAAAGTAGTATGCTCTCTTTAATTGATGGCTAGTCTAATGAGCAATTTATTGGCACACAATGAATAATATTCACATCTAGGGAGCGCCTAGCTAATAGAGGAAAAAGCAAGAAAATCTTAACCATCATTCCCTGTAATTTACAAAAGAAGGGAAAAAAATGATCAATATAAAAATTTTTCGTTTGAGGTCTTTGTAAGGAGATATGTATTTTATTATGTTTCGAATTAGTTTTGGGTGGGGACACACTTCATTCTGTCACCTGGAAAGGAAGTCTGAAGCATTCTACTAAGGGGAACAAGAAGAAGATAAATTTGAGTTCTTTTTAAAAAAATTATTTTTGTATTTCCTATATATATATATATCCTTCAAACATGGTCCGCCTCAATCTATTAGAGTGCTTCTGCCTTATATTTAAGTCAATAAGCTCAATTGATTATTCTGAACAAAGTCTTCTTTGTCAGGTTGAACTGACACTCTTTTTGGTAGCTAATTTTCTCCAGTATTTTTGTCCTCCTGAAGCTGTGGAGACAATGAGGTCCAGACGTCACTGAGAAGCAACTCTCGTGGATTTTTGGAATTCCATGAATAACTCAACAGTCCCCTCAAACTCTGACAACACCGCTCTTTGTGCAGCAGACCGCTCCGTAAGTCCTCAGCCAGATGAACTGAAGGATGGCATTTTTACTTTTGCTCAAGCAAGAACTAAAGTAACAAGTGCGCTCATAGAGAGATCAAGTATTTCATCTTGGAAACAGAGGTTCAGGAAAACGGGGATACTTACAGAATCTACGAGGTTGACCACAGACTTGGCAAAGTTGTTGGTGTGCGCATGAGAGGAGCGATACTTCTTGTACTGGAGAGGAAAGAAGACATACCAGTCACTGCCAAATCACCATTATTTTTCCTTTGTATTGAAATGATTGGGGTACCACTGGTTAACACAATTCTACAGGTTTCAGGTACACAATTCCACAACACATCGTTTGCACACTGTATTGTGTGTTCACCACCCTGAGTCAAGTTTCCACCCATCACCATTTATTCCCCAAGACCCTCCTCTACTTCCCTCCACCTTGCACCCCTGGCAATCACCACACCGTTGTTCGTGTCCGTGAGTTTTCCTCATTTTCCCCCTCTTTTGCTTAATCCCTCCCCCTCCTCCCAGTGTCACCTTCCCCTCCAACAGTGGACAGACTGCTCTCTGTCTATGAGTCCATCACTGCTCTTGGGAACAACATGGATGGGTCTGGAGAGCATTATGCTAAGTGAAATCAGAGGAAGACAAGTACCCTATGATTTCACTTACATGTGGCATCCAATGAACAAAACTAACCAGATTATAATTTAATGGTAAATATAAAAAGAATCAGGGGGAAAAACAGAGGCAAAGAAGCATTGAACAGACTCATATTACAGCAGGAAGGCAGAAGAAGTTAGGGGTTGGGGGCCTGTAAGAGATCAACCAAAGGACTTGCATGCATGTATATAAGTATAACCAATGGATACAAGACACTGGGGATGGGGGACAGGTGAGGGCATGTACTGGGGGGTAGGGGAAGCTGGGGAAGGTCAATAGGAGGAAAAAAGAAAGGAGACATATGTGCTAATATTTGTAATACTTTAAACAAAAAAAAAATTCTATAAAAGCAGGAATCTCATAGCAGCATCAGAAATTGGGGATTAAAAATACATAATGTAGTGGGTATGGTGGTGTTCTTATTTTATTTCTGTGTTAGATCTATAACACAGATGATCTATAACACCCAGGATATTCCAGGTAACACAGAAGGCCGACAGAAATATGTGTGAGAAGCTTTACTCCTGAGAAAGAAGAATTTCAGTCTTAATGTCTATAAATACAATCCTTTCATTTTCAATGAAAAGACCTTCCCAGTTTATAAAGGGCTTACACCAATAAATTTAGTCTTAATTAAACACCCTCTTCACTTTAAACTCAAGGCCATATAAAGATTAAGAAAATTTCTTAGATAGCACTTTAAATATTATCCATGATATGGAATGTCATACATTCGAGTATATTCTTTGAGAAAAATGCCTCCTCCAAATGAAGCCTTTGCTTTGGACTGCTGAAAGTTAGAACAAAGAAGAGACATAAAGTGAAAGTGAAATGTGATGAGAGCTTGTGATCATTTAAGAAAAATAAAATTAATTGAATAATTGTGAAGCAATATCTGAAGGGCTACAGTTTTAGCTAAGAGTACTTTGCTTAGAATGTCTTAGAGAGGATAGTTAAAAATAAAAATCTACACAAGAGGGTCATGCCCTCTACTGAGCAAAAAGAACAAGCATTCCCAAACTACCAAATCAAATTTACACCATAAGTCTTAAAATTGTGCTTCAATTATAATTATTGAAATAATGCACCTTTTGTAAAGATTAAAAACATGTCCACATTGGAAAACCATGACATGCTTTTTTCCCCCTTTTCCACTTTCACATTATAAATACATTAGACTCTCCCATGTTATTCTCTAACTGTTACTATATTTTTTAAACAAAGAATATACATTTCTGATATTTACTTTTTATACTACTAAGCACACTAACCAGCCCATGATAAATGTTCAATAAATTAGTATTGTGTTTGTTATTAGTAGCATTCCTTAACTTATATATCTATAAAAACAACCCTTATATTTATATCTCTTTTGGTGTGAATGTTTGCATCTTATCCCAAAATTCATATGCTGAAATTCAAACCCCCCAGATGATGTATTAGGAGGTAGAACCTTTGGAAGTACTTAGGTCATGAGGGTCGAGCCCTCTTGAACAAGATTAATGTCTCTATAGATCCCTATTCCCTTCCACCATGTGAAAACACCTACGGATATTTTAACAGGTGTGTGTGTGTGTGTGTGTGTGTGTGTGTGTGTGTTTAACAAATGGAGCATAAAGAAGTTACTATAGGTAGCTCAGCATTTTAAGTTGCCTATTAAAAAAAAACAACACCCTTTATTGTTGCAAGTATTACATATGTCTGCTTTTTTCGCCCATTAACCCATCATAGACCCCTCGCCCCCCTCCAGGCCTATACTACCCTACTGTCTGTGTCCATGGGTTATGTAAATATGCACACAAGTTCTTTGGTTGGTCTCTTCTCACCTCACCCACCCACTCCCCCTCCTCCCCCCACCGCCACCCCAGATTCATCAGTCTATTCCATACTACTATGTCTCTGGTCCTATTTTGTTCATCGGTTTATTCTGTTCATTAGATTCCACGTTTGATTAAGATCATGTGACACTTGTTGCCTGTCTTTAAAAGTAAAAAGCAAAAGTCTCTTTGGGGTGATGAAAATGTTTGGAATTAGATAGAGGTAATGGCTCACCACTCAGTAAAGGTACTAAATACCACTGAATCGGATACTTTATCAAAAAGGCTTCGGTATTAGGAAGCACACGTCACAAAAAGAAAGGAAAAATACCAGCTGACACCTCCTCTATGCAGTGGTGTGACACACCTATTCAGGTTCATTTTATTTTCCTTCTGAATATTAATTTGTCCTTTTTGGAAATCTCTTTTTATAGAAAAATGGTCAAGAAAAAGATGACATGCAAGTTGTAAAATAAAAGTCTTTTCAAGTCTACCAAAATGTGATGAGATTTTCATTTATTTCACGTTTGTAATTTTCAAGTTTCTGGTTTTCCTTTTAGAAAGATCACTCTGCTTGCTATGAGTTGAGTGAATTAGATAAGTTCAAAATGGAAACAAAGATCTGTTGAGAAATGATTACAATAGTCCAGGTAGCAGATGATAAAGGCTGGACATCTCTAGAGGCTGAGAAAGGTGAGAAAAGAGAATAAAAATGTCTCGTAGGCTTTGAACTTGAATAGCTGGGGGGGATGGTGGTGCCATCTAAAATAATGAGACTAGGAGAACCCCACTTTAAATGGAAGAACGTATATACTTGCATGCATAGTCCATGGACATGGGCAATATGGTAGTGAAGACCTGGGAGCGGGGGTGAGAAGGGGTTGGGAGGAAGAGGTAAACGGGAGGGAAATGGGAGATATCTGTAATTCTATCAACAATAAAAATATAAAAGAATTTAGGACCAGGAACCAAGAGTTCTGACTTAGAAATGTTCAAGTGAGATGCCTATTCAATATTGAAGAGTAGATGTCAAGTTAGCAGTTGGATATGTAACTACAGAACTCAGGAGAGAGGTATGAAGAGTGATGGGTTTAAGTCATGATATTATTTGAAGACTTGAGACTGGAAGTGGTCATTTTGGGGGAGAGTTATGGAAAGAAAACAGAGCCCCAAGCCAAGCTGTAGGGCACTCTTGTAATTCTAGAGGTCAGATGTCAGAGACTAAGAAGAAACGACCTGTGACGTAGGAGAGCCATTTTGTCACAGAAGTGGAGAGATGAGGAAAATGTTTCAAACAAGAGAGGATGATCAATTGTGTCCAGTGCTGCTGAGAGAGTGGGCAGGTAAGATAAGGACACGGTGAGCACTAGGGTTTGTTCACTTGAATTTCCAGTTCATTAACCACCTACCACGTACTAGGATCTATGAGAAGTCTGTCTCCTACAAGAAATATTTGTTCCTCACAACCCTATAAGGTGGGGTTTTTTATCTCCATTTTATAAATGTGGAAAGTGAGGCGCAGAGAGGACAAATAAAAATAGCCACCATCAGACAGCTGGAACTCAATGGCTCGTCTGGGTTGACATAGGAAATAAACTTGTTCAGTCAGCAATTCTTATAAGAGAGTTTATGCATATTCCTAATAAATCATGATTATAAATAAGAACTCTCAAATTTATTAGGTACCTACAAAATGTAGTAGTTTTTCACTATGTTTTACCTCTAAAACTAACAGGGAATAATATTGAATGTAAACTGTAATTTAAAAATAAAATAAACAACATAATAGCTTTTAAATTAAAAAAACCAAATGAGGTTTAAATTGAAAAATATTTGAGCTATTACATTTTCACTTACTGAGGTACACATAGGAATAGAGCAATGAATGCAAGCAAAAACATTTTTCATGCACTTTAAAGTATTTCAACCATTTTTCAATTAGAATGTGGTTTTTAATATTTATGTTTAGATTACTGGCTCAAAGAAATGTTTGCCGACCCTTATCGAGGCTATAATTGGCTCACAAATTAGGTTCCGCCAGCCAGCTACTAAGATGCTTCTACAAAATTGAAGGATTTTTCTTTCTTTTTTTCTTTCTTTTTTTTTGTCTAATCAAATCCACTGATATGATGCTTGTTCAAAATAAGATATGGGCATTTTTTTCAGGAAGCCAATATTAGGTTACTCTGCATTAAAAAAGTAACCTTGAATATAAATGTAGTGCAATATTTCTAGCTCCTTGCATGAATGAGAACTAATTTTGTATACTAAGAAAAATGTTCCATCTCCATTTATGACAAAACTTACTTTCACATGTTCTGATTACTGAAAATAATTCACTTTTAAAGTACCAAATTTGCCTCTTTTTCATAAACAAATAACAATCCTTAAGAAGTTTGTTTTCTAAAAATATTAGAGCTTGATTTTCAACCTAACGGTGACAGGTATCAACATAAGTGTGCTGCCTCATCTAGCACAAAGATTATAAGATGAGCACTCGTAGTGGGATCATTATTTCAAAACCCAATAACAAGTCTCCAGATATTGAAAAACAGAGGTAAATTATTCTAGTTCAGTTTATTAAATCAGGCTTTTATTTTTTTTCTCCAAGAGCCAGGTGTTAAATATTTACCAACATGCCAAAATTATTGAGTATACTAACAAATAGTGTAGTGATTAATGCTCACAGCTTCAGCCAAGATATTTTATAAGAGAAATGGGTAAGCCCTGTCCAGTATGGCCCAGTTAGAGCATCGTCCCATACCATTGGGTGTCGGATTCGAATTCCATACAGGGCACATATCCAGGCTGCAGGTTCCATCTTGTTTGGGGAGACCATGGCAGGCAACCGATCCCTGTTTCTCTCTCACATCGATGTTTTCCTCTCTCTCTCCCTTCTTCTTTCTCCCTAGTATCAATAAGAAACATATTCTCGTGTGAAGGTAAGAGAGAGAGAAATGGAGAAGTAGAATATGGTTAGGAAGGTTTCTACTTTATCTTTGCGAGAAGCCAATGGAGAGTAATAACTATTTTTTTTTTATTTTTTACAGAAAGGAAGGGAGAGGGATATAAAGTTAGAAACATCGATGAGAGAGAAAGACATCGATCAGCCGCCTCCTGCACACCCCCTACTGGAGATGTGCCCGCAACCAAGATACATGCCCCGGACCGGGATCGAATCTGGGACCTCTCAGTCTGCAGGCCGACGCTCTATCCACTGAGCCAAACCGGTTTCGGCTAATAACTATTTTAGTATATCTTTTTTCATGTATCTTTTAAGTGTTACTTAAAACCACATTGAATCATATTTTACTTTGACCTTCATCTTTCTAGTATTTAAATAATCAGTTAAAGATAGTCTCTTTGGGCATATCTTTATTACATATGTTATTTCCTATAATTATATCTGCCACAAAAAATAATAATTAGTATGGAAAAATAACATGCTATCAGAGCAAAGACATGGAATAAAATTAGAAAGCAGTGACTAAATACATAGATAAAGTAGAGAATACAAATTTTAAACGAAGATGAGTAAGAAATGCCACACAGTTAAATCCATCAATTATAATCATTATTAAACAGAAAAAGTTGAGAGTTCTGAAATTTCTATAAAACCCAGTGTTCCAAAACAACATACAATAAAGGAAGTCATTTAATATTTTTGAAAAATGAAGCATCTAAGTATCTTGCTTTTATTTTTTTTAAATATATTTTATTGATGTTTTACAGAGAGGAAGGGAGAGGGATAGAGAGTTAGAAACATCGATGAGGGAAAAACATTGATCAGCTGCCTCCTGCATACCTCCTACTGGGGATGTGCCCGAAACCAAGGTACATGCCCTTGACTAGAATTGAACCTGGGACCTTTCAGTTCACAGGCTGACGCTCTATCTACTGAGCCAAATCAATTGGCTTTTAAAAAGTAGCAAATAATAATTGAATTTAAAATGAAGTGTACTCTTTTCTCAAATAAACTGTTGAATTCAAAACCCATTGGTTCTATACTCTTACCGTTTTGTGATCATTAACAATCATAAGTTCCAAATATTTCATTTCTTCAAACACACCACGAGATGGCTGTGGAAAATAAAAATGTATGGTCAGAGATAATAGCACCTTTTCTGAGGATAATTGCTTAGTTGTAGGTTGACTATGAAATTCAGAAGAACTCCTTGCTGCCTATTTTATAAACACCCTTGAAGAAACTTGCCAGAAAAATAGAAAAAAAGTGACCACAAGGTGTGAGTGAACATTCAATTATTCAGAAAAAAACAACATTTAAGTATCATTAAAGTACTCATTAAGACAGAAAACATTGTCCCATGTTGTTTTTATATGATTTCTATATGTAAAAATATCTAGAGAAAAATGTACAGTATAATTCTGTAAAAGTAAATAATCTCAATTAAGATGTGACAAAAATTCACATGTATTAAAAGTTCAAGAAAAAAATATGTAGCAAGAATAGTACAGCTCATCGAGAAAAGGTACCAATATAGTAAAACAGAAACTTTAACTCAGTAGAGTGAGATTCCATTAATCCTATATAATAAAGAGGCAATATGCAAATTGACCCAAACACCTTTGCACAAGATGGCCACCTCCATGTGGTCTAAGATGGCTGGCAGGGGAGGGTAGTTGTGGGTGATCAGGTCAGCAGGGGAAGGCAGTTGGGGGTAACTGGGCCAGCAGGAGAGGGAGGGCAGTCGGGAGTGGACCAGGCCTGTGGGGGAGGGCAATTGGGGGTGATCAAGCCAGCAGGAGAGGGCAGTTAGGGGTGACCAGGCCTCCAGGGGAGGACAGTTAGGGAGGTTAGCAGGAGAGGGTAGTTGGGAGTGATCAGGCTGGCAGGGGAGGAAAGTTGGGGACAATAGAATTGGCAGGGGAGCAGTTGGGCATCAATAAGGCTGGCAGGGGAGTGGTTAGGGGTGATCAGGCTGGCAGGCCAGCGAGTGGTCGGGAGCCAGCAGTCCCAGATTGTGAGAGGGATGTCTAATTGCCGGTTTAGGCCCAATCCCACCCACAGTTAGACAACTCTCGAGGGGTCCCAGATTGGAGAAGGTGCAGACTGGGCTGAAGGACCCACCCACCCTCCTCCACCCCCGCCCCAGTGTACGAATTTCATGCATCGGGCCTCTAGTCATGTACTAATTCTTAAACACACAACTTCTCACAGGAACAAATGCTAATAATTATAATATTCTAAATTCTTCCAGATTTCTATTATTACTAGATAATCCATTAAGAGCAAGGGCTAAATATGTTAGCCATTATGTTGGACTTCTATTTCTTTTTCCAGGTAGAAAACTACAAGGTCATTGATCATTTTACATTTGGTAGGGGTGGACTTTAGTGAAATGTCATTAGCCTATGTCAAACTTATTACCAACCACATCTTTAAGAGTAAACAAAACGTATCTCTAGTAAGAATAAAAAGAAAAAAAAACCCACACCTGTATCCATAATCACAGTATTACAAAGATAGGATCAAAAAAGGGGAGGATTCCACCTGCAACTAAGTTTTTGATGGCTGGAGGTCTGATTTTTTTCACACACAAAAATACACTCACCAAAACATTATCTAAAAAGTACAATTTCCAGGATAATTACTTATTAAGTTATCTAGTAAATTACCATGTAATCTATATGCTGTGGAATTAATTCTTGGTTACATAGAATTCACCATGTAATTACTAGACAGTCCTGATCATTACAGCTTTCTAATCTATTATGAAAAAGACCAGGAACATAATTTCACTTACAAAGCCCTTATACAAGTATCAATACATGGGAGCCAAAAGACAATTGTTGATTATATAATTACACGATTCTTATTTAGTAACTATCAAAATACTAATGGTCAAGTAGATTCATTCTGTGCAGAAAAACACATACAGCTTCAAAGTTCGGTATCACAGAGTTTTTAATTTGAAAGAAATAAAAATAAGCATTATTAGCCAGCATTTAAAAACCTTACTCTTCCTCCTATGTCTCGTTAACTAAATGTTTTACATGATGCTATACAAGACCTATTTTTAAAAGTCAGCTATATTTTCAATAGAAGAATATGCACTGCAATTTTCATTCACAAACAGAGCTAAAATAACACATTCCTCATGTGACCACTAAAGCTCATAGAACACCGGAATTAGTTTATTATTGTTAATAGGGAAAGAGGAATAAAGAGCAATATGCCTATAAAACTCGATTTTCAGGGGTTTGGGAGGATTTGGGCTTGTTGTTTTGGTGTGTCAGAAGAAGATTTTAGGTACACTTAAATACTGGATGATGACAGGCAACAATTTAACCAGTGAAATGGCCCCCCCTGTGGCTTAATGCCACACTCACATTCACTGCTCTCTTCCGTCTCCTTTTCAACCACTGTAATTCAGATAGAAAGGGCCACTGATCACTGCTTTCCACACCTGAGTAAAAAAAAAAAAAGGAATATCAGAACTTATGCTCAATTATACTTCAATGGGAGTATGTTTTTCAAATATTATATGAAAGCAGAGCAGCCTGGAAAGCATATTTCATCTAAAATCAAAACGAAGGTGGAAAATGCACACCAATCAATAGACATTTCATAGTCTCACAGTCACAAATATATGACAATTTGTAAATAATAAATCATAATTCAAACATAATTTTCTCCCAAACATCATCAATAACATAATGAGTTTTTCAAGACTCATTGGAATATGCATATTTGACTTATAATCACCTGACCCTTGATTTCTGAAAATTTAAGAGCATTCTACAGTTTAGTATATATTAAGTATAGAATTCATGTTAGAATTAAAAATAATGTGTGCCATGCTCTTGCTGGGTGGCTCAATTGGTTGGAGCATTGTCCTGTACACCAAAAGGTTGAGAGTTTGATTCCCAGTCAGGGACCATATGGGAAGCAATGCATCCAAGTTTTTTTCTCACATTGATGGTTCTCTCTCTCTCTCTCTCTCTCTCTCTCTCTCTCTCTCTCTCTGGGACCATATGGGAAGCAATGCATCAAAGTTTTTTTCTCACATTGATGGTTCTCTCTCTCTCTCTCTCTCTCTCTCTCTCTCTCTCTCTTTCTTCTCTCTCTCTCTCTTCTCTCTCTCTCTCTCTCTCTCTCTCTCTCTCTCTCTCTCTCTCTGTCACATTATCAATTAAGAAACATATCCTTGGGTGAAGATTAAATAAAAAAATAATAATGTATGCCATAAGCTTTTGCATAAATTATTAAAGACTACTGGCATCAGTATACAGAAGTAGTAACATCATGTACTGCAATAATCCAAAAGGAGCTTTTGCAAATCAGCATGCTTAAGATGCCTCAGAAAGAGACATAAGAGAGAGACAATGCCAGTTGGCTGAAAGGCAGTAACCTGCCAGGGAAATTTAAGTATGAACTTCACTATAAATCACTCCTAAATTTGGCCTTACTCTCCGGTTCCTAACACCGCTTTACTTCCGGGCTCCATTTTTCAGTCTCTCCAATCGAAAGCAACTATCCACATCTCATTACATCAAAGCCACCCTTCACTCCACAGCCCACCACACTGCTCACTCCAGATCTCAAGTCAGCTCTGCCTCCCAGCAAGCCTGCCTGTCTATCTAGTTCCACCAGGTCACAGCTCCTATCACACCAAATAGAATGGTACTTGAATGAAAACTTACTGAGGTTCTTCATTTGCTTAGAATATTGTCCCGCCAAGGTTTTCTGGATTATATGTGGTCGACCTGTGCTTTTCTGAAACAAGACAATTGCAGACAATTGAAAAGCAGGATGTGATTATACCTCTAGAGAATAGTATTAGAATTTTCCTTAATAGCCTTCCTAACATCACTAATGTTTTAGCCACCAACATGGCTCCATGGTTGAGCATCAACCCATAAACCAGGAGGTCATGATTCGATTCCCAGTTTAGGACCCCTGGGTTCGATTCCAGGTTGTGGGCTCAATCCTCACTGAAGGTTGTGCAGGAGGCAACTAATTGATGATTCTCTCTCACCACTTTTGTATCTATCTCTCTCTCCCTTTTTCTCTAAAATCAATTTTACACACACACACACACACACACACACACACACACACACACACACACACACACAGTGGCCATATTATTTTGATCTCTGAATGCATAATAATATGGCCACTCAGTGTATAACCTATATAATAAAAGGCTAATAATGCAAATTGTCCCCTCGACCAGGAGTCTGACCAGCAGGCAGGCCGGCCAACCGCCCATGTCCCTTCCCCCTGGCC
>PVJN01038456.1:0-20348 GCA_004026805.1 Lasiurus borealis
CTACAAATTGTCAGCCACTGGAAATATAAGAAAAGTTAGTGAAAGACCCAAGATCAGGAAGGAGTTTATAGGAGCTGAGAAATGATGGTCAAGAACAAATAACAAACATTCAACATTCTAACATCCTTCCAGAACATTATATCCCCATGAGTTCTGCCTGATACATAAAATGTTGCATATTATAATTGCCTTTTGAAAAATCACAATGCTTTTTAACATACTGAATACTCTTGAAGTCGTTCTGTTAACATTGTTTAATCTAGCATTATTCAAAGGGGCCTCATCTTAGGATCCTTTTTTCACATATCATCTTTTAAAATACCAATTAAAGTAAATTAAATCAAATATGAAGCAACTGGTTTCCAGAAAACCCTTTGACAAGCACGAGTGTCTGAGAGCTAAGAGACTATTCACCAGAATCTTAATATCTACCAAAAATACATTGCATCTTTATAAAAATAGTGATTTAGAAAACCCATTTGAATAAATAATGTCACTTGTATTTACATTTTAATTATATTATTATTGGTCTGAGTCCTCAAGAAGAATGCAAACTCACTGAGGACCAAAATCTTTTCTGTTTTATTCACTGATACACACAAAAGGTCTTAAATGGTGCCTGTCATATAATAGGAAGTAGAATAAAAACATAAATGAGTAATTGGTAAAGATTCTTTAAAAACCACCAGAGAAGCAGACTGTTGCCCCAGAATCATCTGGCTTCATTTTTAATAAAACCTAAAACTTAATCAGGTATCAACTGTCCCTAAGAACCTGAAGGTTATAAAAGTCAAATACAGTGGTACCCCGAGATACGAGTGCCCTAACATACGAGATTTTTGAGATACGAGCCGTAGAGCCAGAGATTTTTGCTTTGAAATACGAGCAACATTTGAGATAGGAGTAATCTTTCCTATCGGCTGGCTGCACGTGACCCACCAGTTTACCTCGACTCGAGCGTCTCATAGTTTCCCACGCTTCAAGGTTACGGAACGAATTAAACTCGTATCTTGAGGTACCACTGTATAGCTTTATCTAGGTAGAGGTGTATGGAGCAAACACAGAGATCAAATGTAGAAATAACTCTGACATCACTGCATTTGTTAACAGGTGTGTTACATGCTACATATGATGGGCACTGTGGGGCTAGAGACTGGATGGACTTCTCTGTCCTCCAACTTTTCTTTTTATTTTAATCTTAAGATAATTTAAGATCAAATGGAGTATCTGTGTAATATTAAGGGATATGTTTTCTTGCCTATAAATATGCCCATTAAATATTTATAATTTGAGGTAAAGACAAAGGAATAAGAATATATTGAATAGCTTCAACTTAAGAAAATAGTCACTAAGATTTTCATTTCAAGATGATTTAGTTAATATTGTATCATTTTTTTACCTTGTTTCAAACCTTCCAACTAGAAAGCATATAATGATAATAGAATTTTCAAGAAGGCTTCTATTTATTACATTATTTTACTTGTGCAGAAATATTAGCACATCCACTTCATGATAATCTTTACTTTCAGTTACTGACAAGACACCTATGAGAAGAAAGCTGCAGGTTTAAGCTTTTCAGTTTATTTTATGTTCATGATGACAAACACTACCTTGAGTGACTTTTAATTTATGCATTCATCTATTTAGATATCATGAAGAAAAAAAGTATCTAATTTAGAGGTATTTTTGTAATCTGAAAAAATGATATAGAAATCCCAAAAGAGACAAAGTGTGAACAAAGCAGCCACAAGACACTTGACTAGATAAAGTGATGAAAGTACCATCTTGGTTAGCTGATTTATTTTTACACAAAATGTCATAGTTTTCAAGTTTCTGACTAGAAAATATTTACATTTTAACTTAATATAATTAGGAAATCACTGACCTAAAATATTACATAGCTTGATTTTCATTATAATTTCTGCATAATGTTGCTCATATTTTCTAGGTAGTAATTATATGCATTCAAGATCAATGATTCTTTCATAGCTTATTCTAGAGATTTTCTCCCCAAAATTTGTGTCAAGGGTCAACCAGGGTGGAGAACACTATCACTAAGGAAGACTGCAGATAAAATCTTCAGAAATAAATCAATGGTCATAAGACAAATATTTAGATGTTAAATTATCCAAGCAGAATACTGATAAAGCAGGATCTCAAATTTATTTATCACTGATGCTTATAGAAAATACAATAATCATATAGCTTTATAAAGAACTTTATAATTTATATCACAGATATAAGATTACCAACCTAATATCAATAAGTAGCTGGAAGTTAACAAAGGATTACTTTTTATTTTCAATCTGGATTTTTTTTTGGGGGGGATGCAATTTTATATTAGTTCCCCAGATTTTTGTAAGCCTTATTTTCCCCTTCACTTAATGAGGTATCATACTATACTAGAGACCTAGTGCACGAAATTCGTACCTGGCTACAGTCCCTAAGCCTGGCCTGTGATCAGGGCCATCTTCCCCAGCTGCCTGTAGCTGGCCCTGACCCCTGCCACCACCCACCCCTAGTTCCTCATTTGCCATCAGGTGATTGGTGCCTGACAACAGGGGGAAGGGACTGAGAGGTGGTCAGTGCACCTCATAGTGACTGGCCCAGCAGTCGTTCTTGTCAATCCACCTCTAGGGTCAATATGCATATACCCTTTTATTATATAGGATAGAGATCTGGTGCATGGATGGGGGCCAGCTGGCCTGCCCTGATGGGGACCCCAGATTGGGGTGGGGGTCTTTATTGGGGGATGGGGAAGGCTGGGGTGAGGGAACATGGGTGGTTTGCATGCTGGCCATGCCCCGATTGGGGTGGGGGTCCCTGCTGGGGGCCAGGGCTATCCTGGGTGAAATGCTGTGGTGTTCTGGTCTCGGGTCATTTGGTTGTTTCACCACTTCCATTGCTGGGCTTTTATTATATAGGATAATATCTTACATTTATTCCAGTTACAAAATGTTTGATACTCTGAAATAATTTTATGTTAAAGTCTATCTAAATATCACAGAGCATCTTTGAATATTAAAGGAATTTTGTTGGTGTTTCCTTTTAAGAAATATTCCTATTCATTTATCTTTTTAATTCACTCTATTCAGTTAATGTGATTGAATCAATTTTATTGAAACTTAGTTTTCTTTGGTACCTGAATTCTAACTAGTTTTCTAGATAGTCTCTTCAAAACTCACTTCTTTCTCTCCTATCAACTGGCATAAAATAGTATTGTGAACACTAATATAATTTTGTTTTTTATCATGCACACAACCCACAAAGGGGTGCACTGAACTTTTTTAAATAAATAAGGTTTCCATATTTATCAAATAAAAATACAGAATATCCAAGAAAATTTCAATTTTAGATTTTAAAAAACAACCGTTTTAAGTGTACATGTGTTCCAAATATTGCATGGTACATACTAAGTGTAAAGGTATTGGTTATCCAAAATTTACAACAGAATGTGAATTTCAAACTTCAAATAAACTTCTTTAGAGAAGTAAACAAGCTACCATGGACAGGTTAAATCAGAAGGCACTGAGTTGCATATAGCTAGAACTGAATAGCAGATTATTAGCACTGTGAGGTACAAGATAGCACTCTCAGCTCCTCAGTTGCTATGCTGTTTCCAATTCATTCATAACTGGCTGGTCTGGAGGGTCAGGTGGAGATAGCATAAGGGTTGATTTTTACAGGTCAAGTTGACTGTAGTGCAAGATGGCCAGATACTTAATTTAATATAATTATATATATATATTTCTATGAAGGTGTTTTGGATGAGCTTAACATTTAAATCACTTAATTGAGCAGATTGCCATTTCTACATTGCGAGTGAGTCTCATCCAATTAATTGAAGACCAGAAAAGAACAATATTTGACCCTTCCATAAATAACCAGGAATTCCTTCTCTCTGACTGTCTTTGATCTGGGATGTCTGTTGGCCTAATATATAGGATTTTCCTGAGTCTTGAATCTGTCATTATTCCATTAGCTCTCATGATTTTCTAGCTTGTCAACCGCAAATTTTGGGACTTTTCACCTTCTATAACCACATGAGGCAATTAAATTCTTTATAACAAATTATCTACCAATGTATCTATCTTTATTTCTCTGGATAATCCTAACACAATTTTTTTTTGTACTGAGAATACTGGCGCTGCTGTAACAAATAACAACTGTATAATATAGGTAATGGGTCAAGACTAGAAGAGACTTGAGATACATCCTAGAAAAATGCCTAGATTTCCTCGAACCGGTGTTTGTAGAAATATAGATGTTAAATATCATTCTGGGGAAGTCTCAGATGGAAATAAGGAACATGCTATTAGGGACTGGAGGAAAGAAAAACCTTGTTATAAAATGGCAAAGAGCTTGGCTAAATTGTGTTCCAGAGTTTTGTGGAAGGGAGAACTAGTGAGTGATGAAATTGGATATTCAGTTGAGATTTCTAAGCAAAGAGTAGAAGCAGCTTAGTTTCTTCTTACCACTTACAGCAAAACACAAGAGGAAAGAGATAAATTAAAAGAATTATTAACCATAAAGAACTGGAGTTTAAAGGTTTTAAATATTCTTAGCCTATCTACACTGAAAAAAATTGAAGTAGTTTGTTCTAAAGATAACACTAGGGTGTGGCTGAACAAACACCTGATGAAGAGGTCATAAGTGCTATTAATGGATTTAATAAGCCATCTCAGGAGGTACCAGGAGTGGAGATGGGATTTCATCAGCCAGAGGCACAGCCAGTTGAACTAAAGTTAATGAAAACGGATGAAATAAAGAAAGGCTTTTGCACTTCTGGGATTATACAGGATGATATGATAGACCTATTTGGCTGTGTACTTGTGTTATTCTTCAAGAAAAGGGAAGAATGACTTAGAAGGGGACTGGGAGATCATTAGGCCTACTATTTCCACCACTCCTCCAGGTGCCAGAGCTGGTTATTCATTGTTTCCAAGCTTGGGGATGCTTGCTCAGAGCCTCAAAGGTAAGGCCTTCTGGCATAACCTCTTCCTACAGCCATTAAAGTAATCCTGTTGCCCAGTGGGCCTGGGGTGTAGGGGTGGAGCATCAAACCAAAAACAATAAATCATGAGCCTATAAAGCTCTAATGAAATCTGCCTTGCTGAGTTTTGAACTTGCTTGATACCCATCATTCCTTTCTTCCTTCTCATTTCTCCCTTTGAAATGAGAATGTTTATATTGTGCCCATCCTGCCATTATATTTTGAAAGCACATAATTTTCTTGATTTTACATGCTCACAACTGTGGAGGAATTTTGCCTAAAATAAATTATACCTTGAGCCTTATCAGCATCTGATTAAAATAATTTTCAGGTGGAACTTTGGTCTTGACACTTCAGAGCTGATTCTGGGGTGAGCTAATAATTATTTTGGGGGCCATTGAGATAAAATTAATGTGCTTGTCATGAGAGACAAACATGAATTTTGGCATGGAATGCTATGGATTAAAAGTTTGTGTCATCCCCAAATTCATATATTGAAGCCCTAACACCCAGTGTAACTATATTTAGAAAAGAGACTTTAATAAATTAATTAATCCTAAATGAGTTCATAATATGGGACTCTGACTCAATAGAATTAGTGTCCTTATAAAAAAAGACACTACAGAGTATCTAGCAAGCAAGGAAGTAACCATCAGAAAGTCAGGAAGAGAATCATCATCACCAATCAAATTAGGGATAATCACCTTTGTCTTGAACTTCTGGACTCTAGAAGTAAGAGATAATAATATCTGTGATTTAAGCCCTCCAGTTTATGGTATTTTTTTCATGGAAGCTTGAGACTAATACAAATGAGATTCCTGTTGTGATGATCTTATAGACAATATTGGAGAGTGCTGCATAATTTTGAGCTTGACATACCTGAAGCTTAAACACAGCTTTGAATGTGAATGCAGAATGTCTGAAAAACACATCCATGAGTTCTAGACTTGTCTACGCTGCTGGTAACACTTCTTCTTGGAGGAGAGGAAATGACTAACTGATACTTCTGGTCCCTTGTATTAGATCTGGATTAGGGGAACCAACCATTGAATGCAGACTGTTGGTACAGAAAGTTTATTGCATTATTTTTTAAAATATTTTTCTAGGAATCAAAACTCCATTTCAGCATATACTAGTTATTTTGCTAAGTATTATTTAATTTATAATAGAAACAATAAGCCCCATCAGGAACTACTCTGAAAGCAAAGCATTTACATTAAGGGTGAACATGTTTATGAATTATTTGTAGGAGGAGAATTCTGTGAGCTATTTTCAGGACTGTATTGTTCTCACCTGTATCAAAGTCACTGACCTCTAAAATAATACATCTTTCTTCAGATTGTCTACTCTACAGTTTGCTGACAGGTGGGTGATATTGTCTTCTTACACTAAATAGGGAAAGGCATTTTCTTTTTATTTACACTCAAACAGCCAGCATAAGAACAAGTAATTGAAGTAACCAATTATTGCAATATCTTGGTTATTTTCATCATTAATGGTGACAGGGCTGCTTCATAGTCATTTGAAATGACAAAAACTATCTTCAGTATATAATTTTGATATATTTTAGTGCTTTGCCAACAGCACATCTATCTACTTAACTTTTTAATTATATTTACTTACTTTCATAATTACACAATACAATTTTAGAAAATCGGTCTAGTCTTTAATTATTTGGGTTGAAATATGACAACTCCAATTACTGCATGTCAAGAATCTGTTTATTTTTATTTTTCTTCTTTTCATCTTTCCTTAGAAAGTGAGGCCACTTCCAATTACCGCCCTTATTCTTCATGTCCCTTTTATTCATTGCAGCTAGGATATTTTTAATGTATTCACTGTGTTATAATTGCTTTGTGTCACTAGAACCTCAAAAGGAAGTGTCAAAGTTTTACACTTCTTGCAGTTTAATATTGATAGAATGCAGTGTCCAACAATACCCACATTAATTCATTGGTAAAATAGTACCTAAAAGTTTTTATAAGATCTGGCACAGCCATATTCTGTCTATTGAACATTGACGCATGAGGTATCCGAGGAAGGGCTCTTTGCATATTGATTATCATTCACATAATAAAAAGTCCTCATATTCTTTTGGTATTTTTCTCATTACCTCTGAGCTCAGAATATGCACCCAGCTTTTCCGGGTTGTACTGTTGATGCATGACTTACTTGCAAAATTAAGTGTATTCATTTCTCCTGGCTTCCTAGGATAGCTTCTCCACTCTCAGGGTCCAATGCCAACAGACCATCCAAAATTTTGGAAGATTAACAAAATGGTTATTCCTCACTGGTTTGCTCATTATAAGCTTCTGTCATGTTGAATGTAATGAAAACAATAATTATTAAAGAACAATAATATGAGTCACCTATGGTCCAGAATTTGGTCAGTGTAAGTTGCACTAAATTGAATATTTTGTGTCCTGAAGTTGAATGCAGTCTAGTTAAGTGAAAGGACATCTGAGTTCATATCACATGAAAAATAAAATAGAATTTGACTGGTATTATGTTATAGAAAATTTGAGTATGCACAATTGGTTGACTTCAAAAAAATCTTCTCCTTACATAATAAGTCATGTAAGAACTACTAACCAATGTGCAAAATGTCAGACTGGTCCCCCAATATACTGTGTGAATATGTAGTGCGATAGAAAAGATGCTTTATGATTCATTTACATGAGCTTTTAAAAACATTAAAACTATGGTAACAGAAGCAAATTGGTGGTTATCAAGGGTGACATGGGAACAGAGGATCAACTACAAAGTGGAATGATGGGACATCTTGGAGGGATGGGAATGTTCTATATCATGATGGGCTGTGGTAACTAGGAAGCTACAGGTACTTGTCAGAACTCATTGTATTTTTCCCAAAATTGGTAGCGTTTAGTATATCTAAATTGTATACCAATAAGGTATTAACAATAAAAAAAAGACAAGTAAAGTATAGACTTGCCAAAAGTAAACTTTTTTCTCTGCTTAGAAATGAGTGTAAAAGCATTATTTTTTTCATATCTTACCATTTTATCTTGTATGGATGTCTTTTTATAAAAGAAAATATAAAAGAAGAAGCAAGAAAATGCAGGACAGCAAGGAAACACAGAATTATATTTTATGAAAATATTTAAAACTGTGTTCTATGATCATGGTGTGACTGTGGGTGTACTGGTTTCTTGGGAATTTTGTTTGCTTCTGGAAGAGGATGATCTGGTAGCCCCTCACCAAATCTGCCCCAGAAGGAAATGTACAGCTCCATTCAAGGATGCAAATGAAGCACCCAGTTAAGGGGAAGAGTTTTCTTCTTGTTCCCCAATTCCGTCAAAGATAGTCCACTTAATTATTTATTGAGCTTTTTGTCCCTAGATAAATTATAAATTTATGTACTGCTTTAAAGGAATAAAAGAAATAACAAAATCAAGCTGTAACTATCAGTAAAGATTTAAAAGCAGTTTTTACAACATATTATCCTCAAAAAAGAAAGACTGACCAGTTATCTTCATTAAAACCTTTTGGAAAATTTGAAATCACAACATAAAAAAAAATTCTAATAAAAAAAGCTTTTTAGGTCATTACACTGTACATTTTCTTGACATTTGCAATTATTTATTAAAATTTCATATCTGGAAAACCTATTATTGTTAGCTACATTTAGGCTTATTCTTCAAGCTTTTTTTTAAAAATAAAAGCTGTATTATTTAAAATTAGTTTTGAGGAGTATAAATACGATTCTTAGTCTACTTTTTTATGATAACTAACACTTCCAAACAGAGATTTATCTTCTAAATGAGGCCACCAGGCACATGTCTTTATAAATATGTGAAGAACTTAGCATATTGAAACTACTCAATATAACACTAAAGTGAAAGAAGCAACAAGTATGATTAACTATTATATTGTGATTTGTAAACTTAGTCTGAGAAAAATAAAATGCCCATTTTTACATGGTACTTACAACACATTATACTACTATTGTTAATATTAACTCCAATATTTCCTGATCGTCCTATTGACTTTAAATTTAACATTCCCATTAATTGCTCTCTCTAATTAGTTCATACTCTCTGAAAAACATGAATACCCTAATTATGATATCACTTTTCTGAATTAAATGTTTAGTAACATGGAGAGTCACAGATTTTAAAACACTGCTTTTCCAGTTTGATGTAGAGAAAAAAATGAGTAATCAGATAGCTTTCTACAAGTAAGATGATTCATTCAACTTCACATACATTTCCTTTCAACTGTTTGTTTTTATTATAAACAGCTTAAGTGACAGTAGTGTTCTGGCAGTTCTGATAGGGTTTCCCTGTGGAAATGTTGAATGCAGAGCTCTCAACAGTCAACACTAGATATTTACGGGATGTTGCAGAAAACTGTTTATGACTCAGCAAAAACTTTTTAGCAAAGATACCTGCTTCTAACTTCAAAGGCTATCAGAGTTTGAGTTATTCAAAAAACAAAACAGAAGTATGTATTTCTCAGGGACTCTTAACCTAAGCATTGACCTAGGGATACAGTAGATCCCTGGAAATATTTAACCTAGAAAACCTGAATCTTCAGGTTTATTTTGAAGCACAACCTACAATTGTTACTGGGACCCCAATATTTGAATTTGCCTGCACCCACTGACCCAAATGAAATCCCATGAGCAGGGATTTTCAGTATATAAAGAAGATTTATTAGAGATTTGACAAGTCAGAGAATGGGAAAGCTAATGATCTGCAAGATGACTACAGATGGTATGTCGGTTACAGATTATAAAGGGCAAAAATCACAAGACTCCCTGAATTAGGAGTTCAAGATTGTGTTGGGAGATGATTGGTCAGAGATAAGGTTAAGTGATAAATAAATCACTCTTCAGGTCTTGAGAACAACTCTGAAGTTTTTTCAGGTATCCCTCAATCAGATCTCAGGGGAAAGTATCCAAGTGGTTGTTCCAGTTAAGGGCTCAGCAACTGAAACATAACTTGGTCAAAATCAAGACGTTATATTTAGTCGGGCAGAGGTCTGATCATGTGACCATTAGGCAGGTTCAGACTATCATCTTCTGCTGCCTTGAAGATTGCTGGTTATCAGGAAAGTATTGGTCTATGAATATATTCTTCATATATATATATATATATATATATATATATATATATATATTCTTCATATATATATTCTAAACATGTTTCATTTCATTTGTTTTTGTCATAGGATTAAAATTAAATATTTCTTCTCCCTCATATGAATCTGTGAATTTATGTCAGGAAAAAACAACTAATTTAATCCTGACAGTGGCTCCATTTGAATATGAAAATGAATGGAGGAGAACAGACTGAGAGCAGAGCTGCAGTAGATTCAGGATAATCCATTCAGCACTCACTTGGAGACTGATGGACAGTCTGCCAACATTGGTCCTTCTTTGAAGGTCATAAACAACAAGAATATTTTATAGAAAGCAATAATCCATTGGCTTCCTAATGTAACATAAAAGTGTCCTGACTGAAATGGCATGCCATCAAAAATCGTTTCTAATTATTTTAAGTAATATTTAGATCAATTCATGGTAATCATATTAACTTTCATGTTTATGTCTGAATTAGATTACTTTCACGTTTGTTTAAGCCCTGTTGCTTTTTAAAATGTCTCTTTTGAAGATAAATTGAGCCTGATTAACATAATCAATGGTTCTGGGGATTCAACATTTGCAGATGCCAATCAGTGATGACTGCTTGCTTCCTCTTGGAGGAGCCATCCTCCCACTTGGTTGTGACTCAACATAGCGAGTGGGCTCACACAAGATCCTCCTTGCTCTTAAATATGTGGCCCAAGAAAGACCAGGTCCTTGATAGGACAGTTCTGCATGAAAAAAAAATTATCTTCTGAATTGCTTGGTCTCATTAATTTGCTCTAGCACTAACCAGGATCCAGCCTGAAGAGGACACATCTGATCTAAGATGGCGTTTCAATCTGGTGGAGATTTACAGATGAGTATAATTGATTATTGACATACAACATGAAGTGGATTTGGAAAAAAAGATCCACAGAAGTATGTAAGGACAGAGAAAATGTTTGAAACAGTATTTGGTAGCAAAGAAGAGGGAAGATACTGTCAGGTCAGGTTTTCTAACAGAGGTCCTTTTTGAGCTGGTTTCTAAAGATGAGTCCTATTTGGGGAGGTCTTCTTAGGTAAATGAACAGCTTAGACTAAGACTCAGATGTCGGCAAGAGAGAGAAGTCAGGAAGCAGGAGCAGGTTAGTGGGAACATATTGCTACATTGCTCAGCAGGATAATATTCACCTTGCATTGTAGCAATCTGACTTTGGCCCCTGTGCACTAGGCCCTGGTAACGTGGACATGATTATGATAAAGAAGAGGCTTCTGATCCCTGGTTAATGATGATCTAAAGGGACATAGCAGTTGCATAGATGTGTCATCCCAACAGAGTGATAAATGCTGTGGTGGTGCTCAACATGATAGCCATAGGCCCCTGGGGAATTATGCTGGATCAGTTCTTCTGTTTTGATTGTCTGTTTGTTTGTTTAGCTCTTTCTTATGTGAGCTCACTTGTCCGCCTTGAAACACTTTAGATGGGATTATTACTTCCACTCTACGATGAGGAAAGTAAGAGAAGCAATCGGTACGTGACATATCCAAACCACACACGCACACCTGGCAAGTCATGAGGCCTGGTTGCAGATCCCTGGTCTGCATGAACCTCCATTAGCAAAAGAAAGTCAGCTTCCATGAGTCAGGATAGGCACCTCTTGTTGGAAGCTGACAACCACCCCAAATTGTCTTTTACATGTAAAAATCCTTCACAGGACTGGAAGATGAACCCATCAGTCATAGGAACCTCAAAGCTCAGCGGGATCCACATTCTCTAAAGCCAGCCTCCCAAGGTGGGGCTTGCTCTGGCCGAGAGCCATACCCTGATCCTCAGCCTTCCTGCTCTGCATTCACTCACCAGCAACACAGTTCAGGAAGGCAGCTTACAGGGATCCAGCAATGGTCACTGGCAGGCCCCAGAACTTGCCTTTATTCCTTGTGTGCTCAGAAGCTGGAGCTCCTGAGTCTACCAGTGGAAGCTGGTGTTTCTGAGTCTATAAGGAGTTCCTGAAAATAAGCAGGCATTACCCCTGACACAGCCCCTCCTGTTTATTTGAAATAGATCCCTCCTGCATAAAGAAGCCCTCATAGATCTGCAAGGACCCTATACCTTCAGAGCTGAGTCAAATATGCTCAAAGGACATGTACTCATTTTGAAGCCCTGATGTCACACCAGAGTCATTGACCACAGGATACAGGCAGGTCCTTCTCTGTCTCAGCACCTTTTCCTCTCGGTCCTGTCCTTTGCAACTTGTTCAGATGGCTGCTACATATGCAGTAGCAATTGAAATAGTTTATGCTAATCAATTAAAATAAATGCACAGTTAAGTTTGCACCTGAGTAAAGTCGTAAAATGCAATGTGAGGCATATCAAGGTAAAAAGCATTATAAGATTTCTTTAAAAATACTTTCAATAATGTCTTGTGCCCATGCTCTCTTATGGAACATTTAAGATATCAGTATATTTTAGCAAGTTTCCCTCCCAACATTTGTCCTTGATTTTTTTATGTATGAATTTTCCTTTAAATATGAATCTCTTCCTGGCTTCTATTCTAGAGTGTAAGCAACATAGATCACTTGCCAGCCCTTCAAGAAAAACATTTTTAAATATTAAACTGCATATATGATATTTTCAGACTCATAAAAAAATTCAACCTTCTAAGGGAAATTACTTTGCATATGGCAATTTGATATTATATAACCATTTCATGGCATGATGCTCGTAGAACGAGACCAATTTAAGGAATGCCGTCCTTATTTTAAATAAAAATAATAAGATATCAATGCCAAGATACCTTCAGATAGAGTGTGGAGAGGTAAGAATGGAATGGCAAAGATCCATCCTAAGGCATGTCTAGCCTAATCTTTATTCAGATCACTTGTCAACTCGGGAAGGGTAATGCCATCCCTGGTGCCATCTGGGGCAGGGCTGAATTTTATAATTGTGCTAATCTCTCTTTAGCAAGTCACTGCTACCAGTTATGACTTTTTGAGGTGAGAAAACCTTGGGTTTTGCCTCAAGCTGGTCATTAAGTGTTGCTAACGACAGCTTTCCTGAAGAAATGGAAAATAACAGAATGTGATTTAGTATAAATATGATATGTCAGAAGCTGCCCCCCCAAATGTCATTATTGAGGTGGGATAGCTTGCATTGCACAAGAAGCATGGCCCTATTTTCAAACAGAGTAGAAAGGGACTCTAATGCCTGAACAAATCTTTCCCACTGCCATTCTTGATCAGCCACACTTCTATAAGAAAGGCAGGCTGCATCTCACTCTGCACTGGGGCTGGTGCCCGGTGATTAAGCTATATTGCCTCTCTCTTATTTGCCCAGGCCACATATCAAGACAAAAAAGCCTTCAGTTCAGAATTTAGCCCCTTCACGTGAAAGATCAAGCTATATTAACAAGCAGGTAAGAATAAGAAGTTGAGAAAGATCAGGGGGAAATGTTGTTTGGAAGTTAATCACTGTAGGATCTTGGTTAACCACTCCTGCTACTGAGTCGAAAATTGTCCAGGCTTTCTTTCAAAGAGCTATGACATAAAAATAATAATAATAATAATAATAATAATCCCAAATCCAAGTAATCAGGGAAAATTACTTTAAGACTTTATTTTAATTATTATTTCACAAGACCTCTATGTAATGCTCAAATGAGAAATGGTGTCCAGAAACCAATTGACATAGGAAGTTCCAGATCAGGGAACTGAGGACTTTAGGGACACTCCCTCCCCATTTGCCTGGGAGAGGGGCCACTTCATTTGCTGTCACTGCCTCTCACCAGAATCCACTCTGACCTACTGTTACATACACATGCAGGTGTGTGTAGATAGTATTTGTGATGTTGGCCAGGACATAGGGCCCCTTTAAGTATCAGTTTCCTCACTCCTTAATATATAAAGTGAGGGTATTAATATCTACTTGTAGAGGTGAAATGCATATATATATATATATATATATATATATATATATATATTCTATCTAATAAAAGAGTAATATGCAAATTGACTATCATTCCAACAAACAGGATGGATGCCCTTATGTGGTCAAGGTGGCTTCCTCCATGTGGACACAAGATGGCCTGCAAGGGAGGTCAGTTGGGGGCAATCAAGCCTGCAGGGGAGGGCAGTTAGGAGCAAATAGGCTGGCAGGGGAGTGGTTAGGGGGTGATCATGCTGGCAGGCAGAAGAGGTTAGTGGCAATTGGGAAGACAGGGAGGAGAACAGTTGGGAACCAGCAGTCCTGGATTGTGAAAGGGATGTTCCACTACTCATTTAGGGATCAGACCTAAACGGGCAATCAGACATCCCTTGAGGGGTCCTAGATGAGAGAGGGTGCAGGCTGGGCTGAGGGACATCCCCCACCCCCATGCACAAATTTTGTGCACCGGGCCTCGTGTGTGTGTGTGTGTGTGTGTGTATGTGTGTGTATGTGTGTGTATGTATATATATATATATATATATATATATATATATATATATATATATATACATTTAAACCTAACCTAGCATTCAGTGAATGGTGAGCTGCCTAGTGAATAGAGTTGAGTACAGTCCAGTTTTGTTAAAGTATTGATGTAGAATTCAAGCATTAATTCATTTATTTATTCATTCATTTCTTCCTTCATTCTAAAACTTCTTCCATCTGGGCTTAAAGAATTTAGCATCTTTCAATTAAGTGCATTTCTGAGTGAAAAGCACACTCTTCCCTCCATATCCTGTGTTCAAAGTGCTGACAGGCTCAGTATGTCCTGGCCACCCTTCTTTGTCATCACATCTGAATCTAACCCTCTGCCCAAGAGCAGAAGACTCCCCATTTTCCCACAATTTCTTCTTGTTTTATCAATTATTGATTTTTGTAATAGGAAAGCATTGTAATTCAAATCTTTAAAATCTTTTTGATGCTTATATTTTTTACTGCCCAAAGTTAGATTTTGTAAATGCAAGTTGAATGAGTGATCCAATCTAAGCCATTCTCATCATGGGCACTCTAGGAATCCTATCTTCCCAGCTGCTTTCTTTTTCAAAGTTGCCATTTGCTACTGTGCCAGTTGAATGGCACCATCCTAAGATTTATGTTCTGCTGACACCTCAGAATGTGAACGTATTTGAAAACTAATGGTCTGGTGCAGAATTCATGTACATTGAAAGGAAATTAATTAGAAAAATATTTTAATATTAATATTACTATTGTCCCTTTCTCTATAATAGAAGTGTAAACCAAATTCACACTTGACAATGATAATCTAAATACAACTGGTGCCAGCAAGAGCTTTATATGTATTGTGCATGCGCGAATCAACTTAGCCTTATATCTATATCTACATTTTTATCTATATCTGTATCTAGCTATATATATGTATATATATGTATATATATATATGTATATATATATATATGTATATATATGTACATATATACATATATATATACATATATATACATATATATATCTTATCTAATAAAAGATGACCTTACCTCTGCTACATCCATAATCCACACCCACAAGCCATGTCCACAAGCCACTAAGGAACAAGTATGTAAATTAACCAAACCAAGATGGCAGTTAATTTGCATATCCTGGTGCAGAGTGAATACTGAAGACAGTGTAGAATGAAACCAAGCACTGCAGAAGGGAGGGAAGATGTGGAGAAGCAGGCAAGCAGGGCAACAGAGAAGGGAGAGAAAAAGGCGGCGTGATAAACAGGCAGGGCTAGCAGAGAAGGGAGAAAAGCAGGTGGGGCAGGAAGCAGGTGGGGCAGCAGAGATAGGAGAGAAGCAGGGGGGCAGCAAAGACCACCACAGGAAGCCCCATTCTTGTAGAAATTTTCCTGCAATGGGGCCTCTAGTATGTGTGTGTGTGTGTGTGTGTGTGTGTGCATACATATACATACATATATACATACATACATATATATAACATATATACACATAGATATATATACATAGATATATATACATACACATATATACATACACATATATACATATATATATATATATATATATATATATATATATATATATATGTATATGTATATATATGATAAACTTGCTTAAATTAGACGTGCTCTCTGATGTAGCTAATCAGTTACCAGCCCAGTGAAGCACCCCAACTTCTCTTTCAGGTAATTGTCAGCAACACAGCAGTCAATATTAACACGAAGCAGATTATTATTGTACATCACACAGGAAAAACAAAGGGTAAAATATGTAACTACAGCAGTGTTTTATTATATTCTGCACAGTGAGAAAACCTGAAGTCATTTTCAAGGTCCACCATTTCTTACTTCTTTTCAGTAGGGTTAAGTTTCTAAGCTTTTTAAATCTGTGTTTTCCACCTAATGATAAGAAAATAGGATTCCATTGAGTCTTTTATCTACCTACTGCAGGACTTCTTTGAGGATCAAATGAGATGAGGTATGGGAAAATGCTTCACAGACATTTCATTAAAGTGTAAAATATTTGTACCTGGCCTTCTCATCAGTGTGGCTCATTCTCTTCCTGGGTCTCTCCGTATGCTCCACTCCAGCTTTCATTAATCTACATGTGCTTTGTCTGCCCTACTTCCTTAGCCCATGATGAGGGCAGAGGTGTTAATGATCAATGGCCTGGGCAGAGGTCAGTTACAGGTACAACATGGCAGCCCTGATAGAGTTTGTCTAGGTAAGCTTCCAGGAGTGCCCATTTGGGAGTCCCCAAAATAAATGAAGTCTGAATCATCATTGTGGTAGATTAACTGTGTTTCCAAAGGAATCACCTTTCCTGTCTGTAATCCTCAAATCATAAACAATTAAAGAACATGGAAATAAACAAAAAAAGCACCATTATTTTCTCAACTCAACAAGACACTGCAGGGTGCAGTGGGATGTGAGCATGTGCCAGGCGTTAAGGGAGGCTGGGGGAAGGTCAATGGGGAAAAAAAGGAGATATGTATAATATTTGTAATATTTGTAATATTATTTGTAATATTTTTGTAATAATTTAAACAGTAAAATAAAATTATAACAAAAATACACCCCCAAAAACAAAAAATAATATATTGATTTTTGTACATTCTCTTCTAGTTTTTGCCCACATATATACAAATAATGGTACATTGAAAAGTTGTAATGAGTATATTTCTGTCTGTGTTTTGCATTTTTCATTTAATATAATATTTTCCTCTGGTGCTATGCAATTCCATATACTTTTTTAAATGACTAATATTTATTCTAATTAATGTATTAGGATTTATCCTTTATTTATAAATTAGAAGTCCAGTGCATGAAATTCATGCATAGGGGTAGGGGGGTGGTGGTGTCCTTCAGCCCAGCCTGCACCCTCTCCAATCTGGGACCTCTTGGGGGATGTCTGACTGCCTGTTTAGGCCTGATTCCACCAGGATTGTGCCTAAACAGGCAGTCTTACATCCCTCTCACAATCCAGGACTGCTAGCTCCCAACTGCTCACTACCCTGCCTTCCTGATTGCCCCTAACCGATTCTGCCTGCCAGCCTGATCACTACCTAACCATTCCCCTGCCAGCCTGATTGATGGCAAACTGTTCCCCTGCCAGCCTGTTTGCCCCTAACTACCCTCCCCTGCACTCCTGGTCAACCCTAACTGCCCTCCCTTGCAGGCCTGGTCCCAACTGCCCTCCCCTGCTGGCCATCTTGTGGTGGCCATCTTGTGTTCACAAGCGGGCAGCCATCTTGTGTATTGCAGTGATGGTCAATCTGCATATTACTCTTTTATAAGATAGGATAGAGGCCTGATGCACAAGTATGGGCCAGCTGGTTTTCCCTGAAGGGTTCCTAGATCAGGGTGGGGTTTCCCTTGAGACATGGAACAGTCTGGGCGAGGGGCCTGTGGTGATTTGCAGGCTGGCCATGCTCCCCGGTGAGACAATTGGAGGCCCTGATATCTGGGATTTATTTATCTTCTACAATTGAAACTTTGTAGTGTGGACTAGAGCTAAGCATTCTGCTCATTCTGTGGTGGCAGCCCTTTCTGTGGGAATTTATCTTCTATAATTGAAACTTTGTAGCCTTAAGAGAAGGCCTGGGCTGGCCAGGGTGTGTGGAGAGCTTGGCTTCCTCCATTGCTGGGACAACCCAAGTCTCCCTCCTGCTCTTTCTGTGGCCATAGCCATCTTGGTTGGAGTTAATTTGCATTCTGATGCCTGATTGGCTGGTGGGCATGGCTTGTGGGGTAGCAGAAGTATGGTCAATTTGCATATTACTCTTTTATTAGATGGGGCTAGAGCCCAGTGCACAAAATTCATGCACAGGGGGCAGGGTGTGTCCCTCAACCCAGCCTACAACTTCTCAATTCTGGGACCTCTCAGGGGATGTCCAACTGCCCATTTAGGTCTGATCCCACCAGGATCAGATCTAAACGGGCAGTCATACATCCCTCTCACAATCCAGGACTGCTAGCTCATAACTGCTCAACTGCCTGCCTTCCTGATTGCCCCTAACCAATTCTGCCTGCCAGCTTGATCACCCCCTAACCCTTCCCCTGCCAGCCTGATTGATATCTAACTGCTACCCTACCAGCCTGTTTGCCCCTAACTGCCCTCTCCTGCAGGCCTGATCACCACCAACTTCCTCCTTTGCAGGCCTATTCCCTCCCCACTTCCCTCCCTTGCTGGCGTGAATGCCTACAACTCCCCTCCCTTGCAAGCCTGGTCCCTCCCAACTGTTCTCCCCTACTGGTCACCTTGTGGTGGCCATCTTGTGTCCACATGGGAGCAGTCATTTTGTGTGTTGGAGTGATGGTCAATCTGCATATTACTCTTTTATTACATAAGATAGAGTTCTTGTGCACTGGTGCAGGCCAGCTGGCTTGCCCTGAAAAGTGTCCTAGATCAGGGTGGAGGTTCCCCTGGGGTCTGGGGTGATCTGGGTGAGCAGCCTGTGGTGGTTTGCAGGCTGGCCAGGCCCTTGGCGACCCAAGAGGAGGCTCTGGTATCTGGGATTAATTTATCTTCTACAATTGAAACTTTGTAGCCTGGAGTGGAGTTAGGCCTTCTGCTCGCTCTGTGGCAGTAGCCATTTCTGTTGGAATTTATTTATCTTCTATAAGTAAAACTTTTTGGCTTTAAGCAGAGGCCTGTGCTGGCCAGGGTGTGTGGAAAGCTTGGCTTCCTCCATTGGCAGTGGTGTGATCACAAGAGGTTGGGAAAGACTCTTACATAAGGTGATATTTAAGCACATTTCTCAACCCAAGCCTCTCTCCTGCTTTCTCTGTGCCCATAGCTCTCTTGGTTGGGTTAATTTGCATAGTCACTCCTGATTGGCTGGTGGGCGTGGTTCGTGGGTGTAGTGGAGGTATACTTGATTTGCATATTACTCTTTTATTAGATAGGATATTTAGCTAGTTCTTTTTTCTAAATAAAAAGCTTGCTTTCTATAGTCCTTTTGGGTCTATAGTATTAAAGACTAAGTATAAACTTTATATCTGCTTTATATCATGTTTTATACTTTCCATTGTTTGCTTTAGTAAGAAAAAAGTGCAATGGACGCTCCATACATATAGAAATGACACATTATTATTGATATGTGATAGACAATTTTTTTAGATATATTCCTAAATTGGGAATTCTGGAGTTTAGATATCATCCTTTCTGTCTCATTGTCATTTGATGTTTAGTGTTCTATGGCCAGTGTGCACCAATATTTAGGGCCAAGGGGGTGCATAGTGAGTTACCTTCACTAAGCAGTATTTGATTAGGACAACATGAAGTAAATGTTACATAAGACATAATTTAAATACAGCGGTACCTCGAGATACGAGTTTAATTTGTTCCGTAACCTTTAGGCGTGGGAAACTATGAGACTCTGGAGTCCCGGTAAACTGGTGGGTCTTGTGCAGCAGGCCGATTCGCGTGATTACTCCTATCTCAAATGTTGCTCGTATTTCAAAGCAAAAATCGCTCCCTCGACTGCTGGTATCTCAAAAATCTCGGGCACTAATATCTCGAGGTACCACTTTAATAATATTCAATTATCATGACATTGTGGCCATGCTGGATCCCTCTTACACTTTATGGGGAGGAAACATCAGAAAAAGCATTTCAGAGGTGTTTGTGAGATCCCCAAGTGCCCACAAACTGTTGGTGATGCAATGGAACTAGCACCACAATTTCCTGAATATTAAGGTTCTATGGAAAGTCAGGGTACAGTCTGAACTAACTCATGGCAATGAAATAGCTTTCCCAACAAGTCAGCTATGATAGATAATTTTTATAATAGTGTATAACACTTTATTTCTTGTTCTTTAG
>PVJN01038457.1:0-20347 GCA_004026805.1 Lasiurus borealis
GAGCAAAACCATTTAGGGACAAACCTTATTTAAATTATACACAACTCAATGAAATATTCTTACGGAAAATATATAAATACTTTTTTCTTTCTATGTTACAGTTATACAATATAAATCATATTTCAATGTCTGTTCAGTGACCTACAAACACCAGAACCTCCAAATATGTAGCAGCGTATTACTAAATTAAAAAAAAAAAAAAGAAGAAAGTCTCGTGGTCAGGGAGCATTAATCTGAGATTTTTTTTTTCACAATCCCTTACCACTTTTCAAAACTAATTTACACCATGTGTGTTACAACGCAGCGTCAGGGTTTCTGACAGGCCAGTCCTGGAACATTTTCCAACTGTTACCTATGAACATTTTTTATCTTCCCCCCCACCTCTGCCCCCAAACTTTGCATTTTGTGCTAAATCAACCTTTTTAGTGGCAAAATTACAAGGTATACTTTTTTGGCATAAATTATATTTTTTAAAATTAAATATCTTATTTTAAAAAAAATCAAACAAAATGTGCAATTTATGCATGCTATGGCATAGCTCTCCACCTATGTTACAAAAACACTCCAAAGGGGGTAAATCTGCATTCTGTGCGCGTCGGACAATCCTACCGTGAATGAAAAATACCCTGGGCGCCTGGGACTGAAAGAAAAAGGTCTCAGACTTCCGTGTCTTCTGAGAAACGCTGGTGCTGATTTCACTGGCATGCTCTCCTCATGAAAACTCACGGAAGGACCGCTGGAAATAATAATGCATTTCCTGACTGCAGACAAGGGCAACCTTTCCCCACTTACATTTTGGAAAATCTGAAATGTTCTTTTATTCCCACAGCTCTTCTGTGAAACTCTGGCAATTAACTCTACCTTTTCTCTCTCCCTCCCTCCCCCACCCATGTTTTAATGAGTTGTGAATCTGAGATAAAACAGGAAGCAGAGGACAAAGGAAAAACCTTACTTCCAAAGGACCCTTTTCCCAGGTAGTTTACACAGCTCATCTCACACCAAATCAGCACCTCACTCTGGCCGTGCAAAAATAAATGCAATTGTAATTTGGGTGACAGTTTGGTTTTTATTGCTTAATCCTCTGTGCTTACTGGGGGATCGGAGGCATCCTCTGAATGGAATGAAAATCTGTATATAAAGAGCAGCAGACAAGTCTGAATACGCACTGACACCCCGCTGTGGAGCACTTTGCCATTGTAATAGGCCCTGAAAAACTCAGCTTTAATGGTTTCAAGCTCTGGATAAAAGAGCTGAAAACTATCAAAGACACCATTTTAAAAGGACTTGCACACATATTAGCTAGTAACGTACATCCCCACCTCCAACGAGCCTTTTTCAGTGTCACTGTCTTACAGGATGTCCAAATGCTACCCATGTTCATTAAAAAAATTTTTATTAGGGAGAAGGAACTTTCCCCCTCAAGCCTACCTAAGCATAAACAGGAAATAAAAATGTAAGAAATTTTAGATCGTATTTAATTATGAATGCTAATTTCTAATTTCCTTATCAGTATTTATTTAGTATGTGAAGCTAAAATCTGTTCTTGAAAAAAATTCAATTAAAAATAATTTACTTTACAATTAGAAATTCAGTTTACAACCAGCGCTACTGTCCAAATTCCTCCAAATTGTCAGTAATTACCAAAAGTACAGATTTATATGGACTAAGATTAATCCTAAAATCTTGAAAAACTATATAGTATTGACATTATTTCGGTATTTTTTAGTCTGGTACTACCTATCATTTATAGATGATTTTCTCAATTACTTCTATGACCACTGACCCCATTCCTAACCTGTTCTGCTATAATTTAATATTTTTAAACACCTAAGGTAATCACTTGGCACTGCATGTGAGCATTTTTCATCATTAACGTCTACTTTTATACAAACAAGTATTCAAAAAGAACATATTAGACCTGTCAGTGAAACATGGATATCCATGTAATACTACACATTTAAGTACATTTGTTCCTTAAATTACCGATAACCAAAAAGCTCTGAGTGTCTCCCCAAACTAAGTGCTATAGGCAAATATTAGGATGCATACATACGAGTCTTTCAAAGTAATTAAGAAAAACAAACACAACAGTTCAGACTAACGGTAATGAGACTTCATTTCAGGATGGACGAGTGAGGCGGGGCCCCGGGATGGGGATGATGTGTGTGACAAAGAAGAGTTACTGTTACCTTCTCGGGGTTAAACCACAGATTTTATACTCTATTCATACTAACTGAGGTAGTGTTTAAAATGAATGTCTAAAGTAGGTTAATCCCGTTGTGAAGAGTACTAGATTACTGCGCCTTTGGAGTTTTCCACCTCTATCTTGTCTAGTATCTCTAACATTTGGTTCTCTGGAAAGCAGTTTCATCACCCAAGACCAAAGACCAAGGCGACAGGCAGATTATTGTCAACATGTAAATGAACATTTGGGTTAAGGGTAAGTTAACGTGTAAAAAGGTGGATTGGAGAGGAAGTCTGAAGAACCACTTTTAACAAACACAGCAGTCCAGCCCTTGTCTGCTTCCTAGCGTGTCACTTGCTACCCAGTGCACAGGAGAACAGTCCGTGAAGTGCAGTCAGAGGTGTTAGAAAGTAAGGTGAAATGTTTCATCCCAATGGGAAACTTTCAGTGCCAGTTAATTAAAAAAAAAAAAAAGGAAGAAAAGAATCTCTGTGAGTTCTGCTCTCTGGTTCACAGGGTTCTTAACAGAGACCTCAGAGAACAAGCCCATTGTAAAGAGGACCTTGGACATGAGAAAACGTTAATCAATGTATTAGGACTATGTCAAAGCTGATGTGTGGCTGTAAAAACGGTATACACAAATTAATTTAAAAAAGGTCCTAATTAGTCCAGCTGGAGTTTTTTTCTATTTATATATAGACCTCAAAAAAAAAAAAAAAAAAACCCTTGCATTTACAAGCATTCTAATGATTGGCCATGCTATTTTTATATACAAATTTGCACATGTTTAATTTCCGTTAGACATACACAAATTAAACACACAAACAAACAAAACCTTGCCCTTGTCAACTTAATTTCACAACTGTGACCAAGGCAATTACTGTACTCATAAACTAAGCAATCACTGCATTTCCTTTGTGCAAAACAAGAACACTGATATAAAAATTAAATTACTGCTGCTTTAAAATTTGGTACTTAAGGCTTTTCACTACAATTTTTAATCACAACAACAGTGTGATTAGTAATTCTTAAAAGGAAATATGGCTTTTCCCATGGAATGTGTAGTAAATTGTAGGCAAACTTAACATTTCCTTAAAGTATCATTTAATGCTCTCTTTTGCTTTAGGTCTGCATTAATAGTGCTTATTCAAGTTCCTGTTTAAAACGGTGATGTGAGAAGAGGATGAAAGCGGCAGTCCCCTGAACACATACATGTGCCCTCTGGAAGTGGGAAACGGCTGACCTGTAAAATGACTTTCTGATTTTAATCAGGAACTGTAGTGAAAAACCTTAAATCGGTTCCAATAGCCTACAACAACAACACCGTGGAACAAAACTGAGGAGGAGGAAAACAAACAAAACCTTGATGAAGATCTAACAACATAAAAATAAGTTACAAGTCCCGGGTGGATGAGGCTTCTCCCGCTGAGGTTACAAAGCTGTGAAGTAGTGTTACGGGCACGGGAGAGCTCCCTCTCGTGCCAGCAGTTACAGCGCAAACCACTGTGGTGAAGGATGAGGCCTCCTGGTTTCCATAAATTACTTAACAAACAAGGCGAAGTATTTCTATTTGCCCTGAAAAAGGACTCAGAAATAACTGCGTGAAGGGCGCCTCTGTGTCTCCTGTTACTGTCCCTCTGTTGTTCTGCATGTAAAATGAAAAAATAGAAAACCTATGTAGATATTCAGTGCTTGGCTCTTGCATACAATGGTAACTAGAACGTTTCAAACGGTGGTGATGAACGATGAGCCCCGAGGGGCTCCAGGGGGGGGAGGAGGAGGTCTGCCCAGGAAGGCGGCAGTCCCACGGTTCCCGCGCCCCAACTGCCGGCACAGAGCCCAGGAGACGCTCCTGTCCCCGCCGCCCCGGCCGCGGCGGTGTCAGCACGGCGACGGGCTGCACAATGTGAACGTGTGAAAAGCGTCTGCCTCCGTCCGTCCTCAGCAGAGGTCAGGACTCCGCCGAGGGGTCCACTACAGGCTGCTTTGGTGGCACTGCCAACACCGCCTCCGCCTCCTCGTGCATCTGGGGAAGAAACGGCCCAACTGAATGACTTGCCCGTACACCCACAGACACCGCCTCTCTCTTAAACACGGAATTATTTCTGAAAGATCAATCTCAGAAGTACAGACTCTACTCACTTGTGAAAACTGTACATCTTGGAATAGTTCTTGGATGAACCTCCGACACTGAAGTCTAAACGTGCAGTGAGCCAGCAAGTGGGAAACCTCCGAGTAAAGGCAGATGTCGTCAAAGGTCTGCGGGTACTTCTCCTTAATCCTGCAACGAAAGGCGGACGGTGGGAGAAAACCAACAGCTCCTACTGGGCCCCAGAGGGTCTCTGTCCAAACATTCTCTCTCCCGATACTGATGAGGAGAGGGCGTATCTGGGTGATGGCATAGGAATATAAAACATTAAGTATTCCTACTGCACACTTACATTTTGGGCTAATCTCTTAAAACCCAAATGTTTAGAAATATTCTTTTTCACTGGTGTGAGAAATTGGAGAATTTATTTGTCAGTCTAGGATGACTCAAATATTTTCAAAATTAATGTTTTAAAATTGAAATTTGTGTTTTTTTTAAGTTAGACTGAAGTTATTGATGCCCTTGACGGAGCTGTTTGTATCTTTCAACCTTGAAACAGTGGCTTTCGAGGACAGCACCTGAGGATCAGCGCTGGAGGACCAGGCGGCACACAGCTCAGGGCCACGAGTCCAGAGCCCAGGCCAGCCTGCAGGGCGCCCCTGGCCTCTGAGTTACTGCTGTTTTCCACCTCCAGGGAGACCCTGGGGTGTTTCTCTTTTGGGGACCCCTGCTTTCAATCATACAAACCCAACATGGTGAATATACCGTCTTTTCCCAGGTTGCTATGATTTAGAACAACAAAAATTCTGCAACTTTCATTGAGAAAAAGAAGGAAAAGTAGGGGGGGAATATTACTTTTATGTAGGCCACTGTTGTTCATGCCTGAGATGAGGAAAAAAACAAAAACAAAAAAAACTTTTTGGGCTCAGGATTCCTTTCCTTTCTTAAAAATTATCAGACCACCAAGAACTTACTTTGTGTGTGGGTTATGGCCATAAATAATTAGCATGTTAGAAATTAAAATAAAGAAACTTTCAAAATATTTATTAATTCATTAAAGAAATAAACCCATTACATGTTAACATAAATACATATAATTTAATAAAAAAAATAACTAGACTTTCCAACACTAGCAAAGAGTAGCATTATTTTACATTCCCACAGATCTCTGTAAAGTCTGGCTGAAAGAAGACAGCTGGGTTCACACACCTGCTTCTGCGTCAGTCTGTTATCACATGTCACTTGGTTGAAGTACATGAAGAAAATGTAGCCTCACAGACATGCCATGCTGAGAACTACTGAGGTATTTCAAGTATCTTTTTCACAATAAAAATCAGAACAAGAAAAGAATACGCAGGCTTGGTAGTAACTTACGTTAAAAGCCCAGTTTCATGACATTTAGTCGAAACTGAACTACTCAAGTTAATGACTAATCTTAGGACTTCTTTGCGAAGGAGTATACGGCACATTGGTGTATCATCTGGAATTGTTTTAACACCTGGAAAGAAGATTGAAATATTTTATCTGCATCACAATAGAAATGTTTTAAGTCATGGGATCTGTTGTTAAACTTTACCTAAAGGTTTAAAACTGAGACAAACTGCACCATTTGGGAACGAAATTCTTACTCAGGAAAGGAGACAGCTAAGGGGGTACATCTATGTGCTAATATAGGAAGTGCAATGGGTGGCTACACGGGCCTCACTAAAACGGAGGGCACAGTTCTGAGACAACTTCACCATCAGTCAGGAACAACACACGGGGTTTTAGTAGCCACGCTGGCACTGGAACCTGACAACTCACCGAGCAGCAGTTCCGTGCTTTTGGTGCTGCTAGCTGAGCCTTCCTGAGACACGCCGTCGCTACACCCAGAGATGCCTGAGAATTTAGAGGGAACCACCTCCAAGGGGTTATGGAGAGTCTGCTCGCACCAGTCAGAGTATGGAATGTCTTGAAGGTCTGAAGAGAAAGATCAGTTGTTTCTATTCAAGGGTCACAATGGTTTCATTCCTGTGCTTGCACTGTAGACCACAGAGGAGATGCTTCCTGCTAATTTCTGCCCAGTTTCCAACAAGTACGTTTCATAACGAAGATTTTCAAAGTAGACTACTCAGATGAGGAAATTGGTTAAATTCTCAAGAAATATATACATACGATTTTATTTAAAATTCAAATAAAGATCTCCTAATATATAAAGAGCTGGGGTCCGTCACAATCTAAACGACTGGACAGACGGCCGAACCCCAGGCTAGGGTCCTGGTGGGTGTGGCGGCAGTCAGCTGTGGGAACAGAGCCATGTTGTGAGCGGAATGGCCTCTGGGTCCCTCCCCACCGGACCGGCCTGTAGGCCTGGGGAGCCAGAGCCACGCTGCAATGGGACTGGACCCCACCCGGGGGGTCCTGGGTTGTGAGTGCGTGCAGGCTTGGCTGAGAGACCCCTCCCCTCACCGAGTGCATGAATTTTAGCATAAAAAGCACCTTATCTTCCCCTCTCCCATCCCTCCCAATCCCAAACTAAATACCACTCTTCACAGAAAAATACGTATAAAAGTCTGTACGTAACTGCAGATCTTGTGCTACTATAAATTAACCTTCCTGGCTTCTTTAGGTATAAAGTGGAATTATACTGTGTGTATTGTTCTATGACTTCCTTCCTGCCCCCATTTAACAATTACCAATGAGAGAACCAGATTTCCCTGGCTTATCACTACTATGACTGAACTATCAGAACTCAGGAGAGTGGAGAGGAAGGAGCATCATTATCTAGCTCAGAAAAACACTACTGACACTGGGATGGTGTGGCCTTATTAAATACACAGTGTGCTTGTGAATAAACTTGCATGTGTGTAAGAGAGGGAAGGGCAAGAAGAAACAGCAGGGAAATGCTGGAAAGGGGCACAATCTGTTCAAAACTTCATGTCAGTCAGTGAGAGCACGTCAACTGTGAGAAGAGAACGGCGAAAAAGACACTCGTGAGGCCACACAGAGCCTTTGTGTGCTGGGCATGAAAGTGAAGAACTTTCTGGAAACTAATCCCAAGGAACAGTTTTAAAGTAAACTAGAAGGGGCCAAAATTGGGAGACTGAAACACCACTCCAACAGGGAGGTGCTGAGTGACTGAGCTACGGCTGAGGGTGTGAGAATGCAGCGTGAGGGATGCTGGGTAGGGCCGGGGGATGGCCTACGTGTGACGAGAGCAGATTCAAATGAAATGCGTGGACTCATCCAGAAGAACATACTCACTCACCTGAATGACTACATATTGCACTTAGTTGGTTGCTGGGTTGAAAACCCAGAATCTGCACACAGACACAGTACAGGCAGTTGTCATCGGTGTGCTCTTGCAAGCCGGTGTCTTCCGTGCTCTCCAAGAACAGGGAGGCATCGGAATGGATGGAGTTCATTATCTCGGTAAGACTCATCTGCTGCCTCAGCAGGTGGAAGGAGTTTTTCACCAGCCCCCCGGTGCCGGACTGCAGCCCTGTGCGGAGTAAACAAAACGCACTGTGAAGTCAGCAACAGTGATCCTTCCTGCAGGTGCCCTAACCTCTGGGACGGTTTACAGCAGGGAAGCGAGGGAAGAAAACCACTCAAAACCGGGAAAAGAGTAATGTGCTTTAATTAGGAAACTAATGTAAAGTCAGCAGATACGTTTCTATTACTTTAATATGAGGCTTTAGGTACAAAATGGGAAATAGATTGTACAATTAAGACATCTTTTCAATTATCCTCAGTATTTTAATAAAGAAAAATAATAATTCTGAGTCTAAAGTGGTACTTATTTAAACAATAATCAAAATTATAAAGCCTTAAACCTCTGGCTGATATGCATGCATTTATTAAAATATGACAGGCCATAACAAAGAGATCATGAAATATCTAAGTACATTTTCCTCTCTATCTCTTTGTCCAAATGGCTATTTCTTAGACCTATGAGGATTAGTGTTACAAATTTTTCATGTATTATTTTTTAAAAACAGAAATAACTGACCTAGTTTTTATCTTTTTAGAGATTGAGTACTTAATTGGAAAAACATTTTATGTCTATTACACACAAAAAAAAGTCGTTTAATTTTGAATGGACTCAAACAATTACTTTGGTATAAATGGTCAAAAAGTAAATATACCTGAATTTTTAGTCATTCTAACAAAAATAATATTGTTTTAAATTTTCTTAAAATTTTTATTTTTCTTTTTAATATAAAGAGAAGTACCATGAGAAATAAAACTATGAATTACCTCCTGCTTCATGAACAAACACTCTTGCACCTCGGTCATCAATTGGAGGTATGGTTTTAGTCTGAAAATAAGGAATATCCTTTACCTAAACCAGATAAAAATCATGATAAGTCCAACTATAAAAACAAGTCCATTTTATGAATAGTAGCAAAACCAAATGAAATGCACTTTAAATGGAATTACTAAAGCACATGAACCTGTAACAAGAAGTTTACTGAAGAAACTAAAATTACCAAAACTTGACAAAGTAACAAATAATTCTTAAAGTCCTTATCTAGTCTTGGTGATTTAAATGAATATCAAAATAATTATTTTAGAATTCAATCAAAATGTCTTCAGACATCTAAGCAAATGTGTGTATTTTTTTTTAAAGTATTTTTACTGATTTCAGAGAAGGAGAGAGAAACTTCAATGATGTGAGAGAATCACTGATCTGCTGCCTCCTGGATGCCCCCTACTGGGGATCGAGCCTCAACCTGGACATGTGCCTTGACTGGGAATTGAACCATGACTTCCTGATTCATAGCTCAATGCTCAACCACTGAATCACACTGGCTGGGCCAAATGTGTATTGTTTAGTTCTCTACCAGCGAGGTACTGCAAATATCTCATTGGGATACAGATCATCTTAAATGACTGGGCACAACATGTGCTGTCCTGTGAGAAAAATAGGATCAAGGGTTAAAAAACAAGTAATACATTGCGCACCTCATACTGACACAATATTACATGTCAATTATTATCTCAATTTTTAAAAAGCTAACAGGAACAAGTCAAATGTGACTAAAAGGCAAGGCTAGAAATTCACTAAATTTCTACAGAGAATCCTAATATATAAAAACCCAGGGTCCATAACATTCAAAACGACCAAAGGATCAACTGATTGGAAGTCAGTGCTGGGTTGCTATGGTGACCCAGTACTGGCTGCTTTGGCTGTGGGAGCTCGGACCCAGCACTGACTGCTGAGAGGGCTGCGGATCAGGCCTGGAGAGAGAAGCAGGGTCTGCTCCGTAGCCTCCATGGCAACTGTTGATCAGCATTCTTTCACTCTGGGCCTGGCCAGCAGCTGTGTCTCTCTTTCTCTCAGGCTTCCACTGGGGCTGCTGATCAGCCTCACCTCTTTGATCAGGCCCGTTGATAGGCCCGGAGATGCTGATTGGCATAGATACCGACCAATCACAACCAAATCTGGAAGTGTGAAGCTGCCTAGGAGATGGAGCTTCTGACACTGACTAGCACAGAAACTGACCAATCAGAACCTAATCTGGGTGAACTGTGAAGGCAAAACCTAAGGTGGGGGCTGAGGATAAGTTTTAAGGACAACAGCTGTTTGGTATAAAGTGTAAGAAAATGATTCAATTTTTTAATGACCGGTTTTATATGACAGTATAGGGCATATGGCTGGCTATCAGTCCAGATATAGGGATTACATATTTTTGTCTGCCAAGAGCATCTCCTCCTGATGAAAAAGCCCTCCCTCCCCTCCCCCCGCATTTAAGCAATCATATCCTATATGATCTATCTATACTACTAAAAGGGTAAAATGCTAATTAGATCAGGTCAACCGGCATCTTCTGGACATCTGCATTCCTTTGGGACAAAGCCATGGTGACGGGGGCCGAGGCAGAGGCCGTTAGGGGCAATCAGGCAGAGAGGTTAGGGGTGCTCAGGCAGGCAGGAAGAGGGGTTAGGGGCAATCAGGCAGGCAGGCAGAGGCAGTTAGGGTCAACCAGGCAGGTAGGCAGGTAGGCAGGCAGGCAAGCCGTTAGGAGTTAGTGGTCCCCGATTGGAGAGGGTGAAGGCTGGGGTGAGGGAACCCCCCATTGTGCACGAACTTCATATACCAGGCTATTAGTCCATTATATAAAAGCCCAGAGACCCTTATGATGGAATGACCAGAATGACTGGCCATATGATACACACTGACCATCAGGGGGCAGACACTCAATGCAGGAGCTGCTCCCTGATGGTCAATGTGCTCCCACAGCCAGAAGCGGGCTCATAGCTGACGAGCGCAGCAGCAGTGGCGGGAGCCTCTCCCACCTCCGCAGCAGCGCTAAGGAGCAGCGAGCTAAGTGGTAAGGAGCGAGCAGGTGGGCAGTTAGGTGCGAGCAGGCGAGTGGTTAGGCACAAGGAGTACCAGGTTGTAAGATGACACAGGCCAAGCTGAGGAACTCCCTCCACCACTCCCACACAAATTTTGTGCATTGGGCCTCTAGTATACTGATAAAGAAAATGAAAAAGATGCCAATTTATATCATTAAGGGATCAGAAAAGAGTGTAGTATTCTAGGGACTTGCAGGTACTAAATAAGAATATGTAACAGGTGAGAAAGATTAAATAATTTTCATAAAATTCCTTTAAATTGCTTTAAAAATAACTTTCTCCAAATTAGCATTCTCTCTATAATTTCTAGCAAGCAGGAAACCAAGTCATAAGAAAGTAAGAGGATTTGGGATACCTGGAATATATCGTTGATGTCTACAGGAAGAGCGAGACCAATATAGTCATCTGAGCTCCCATACGTTGCACTGGACACCATGGACCTCACGGAGGAGGATCGCTGCAGGGTATTTTGGTTAATAGGACTCAATAAGTCTTCTTTATCTAACGAAGCATAACTTAAAGCTTTCATGAACCTATAATACCATAAAAATCACTGGATTAGTGTTCTGGTTTATATTAGCCATTAGGAAATTTAACTTATTTTCATATATTCACAAAAATAAGTAGCTAATACCTAGTCAAATATTAAACAGGGCCATCTTATTTACTGAGACAATATAAATACTTGAAAATATTTAGCTGTTATAAATTGATAGGAAAAAGGTTATCGGTAATGTTGACTGTTACCAAAAACAATGTTATAGTCCTCCAGGTATAACTCTTTAATATTATTTTTATGAAAATAAGAATAATTTACCTTTTTTTGAATGGTAATTACTTCAATGCTTTATCAACATAAAATTCATGTAGCACAGCAGACACAAAAGAGTAAAAATGGTATCATTTATAATTACAAGATAGCCTTATATGAAATAGTATTTCCTCAATGTGTACTCCTTACAAGTGATTCCATAACAAATATGGCCTACTGATATGTACCTTTCTCTGATTCTTATTCATGCAATAGACATGCTAAAATATTTACTAGGGTTCTGCTTTGTTTATACAAGGAACTACTCAAGGTTGCACAATAGATGCATATTGATATTTGGAAACCCAAGTCATTTAAAGTTAATAATGTAGTCTGGCCAGTGTTGCTCAGTGGTTGAGCACCGATCCATGAACCAAGAGGTCATTGGTCAGGGCACATGCCTGGGTTGTGGGCTCAATCTCCAGTAGGAGGTAAACAGGAGGCAGCTGATCAATGATGCTTCTATCTCTTTATCCCCCTCTCTCTAAAAATCAATAAAAACATGTTAAAAAGATAAAAGTGTAATAACGCAGCCTGGTATTAAAACAAAGAATTACTTGGAAAGCACACAAAATAAATGCTTCATAAACAGTACCTATGAAAACCAGCATAGTTCCCAGGCCAGTGTAGCTCAGTTGGTTGGAACACTGTCCATGCACCAGTCTGGGCACATACCCAAGAAGGGGGGTTCAATCCTTGGTCAGGGCACATATGGGAAGCAGCCCATCCATGTTTCTCTCTTACATCGATGTCTGTCTGTCTGTCTGTCTGTCTCTCTCTCTCTCTCTCTCCCCTCTCCTTCCTGTCCTCTCTTTGGAGTCAATGAAAAACATACCCTCAGGTGAGGTTTAAAAATATTAATAAGTAAAATAAATAGTTATCATAGCTAAAACTAGTCTTAATTTGTACTAATCTCCAAATAAAACCACACATAATTAAAATTTATGTATTTCAAAAAAAAAGATCAGTGGTTTTTAAATTGTTCTGTTATATCTCTCTAACTACATAAAAATCAAGGTCTACTGGAGTGGGCAGAAAGGATTTTTCACTTTTCAATCTCTAGTTCAACAAAAGTAGCTCTATTTAATCTATTCCACATATTATTGGGTTTTCATAGAAATGTTTTTGTGAAGAAAGCAACATTTAAAAATCGTAAAACTTACGATCTAGTCCTAGCTGATTTGGCTCAGTGGATAAAGAAAGCATCATCCTGTGGACTGAAGGATCCTAGGTTCTTTTCTGGTCAAGGGTACATACCCGGGTTGTGGGCTTGATCCCCATTGTGGGGTGTGCAGGAGGCAGCTGATCAGTGATTCTCCCTCATCATTGATGTTTCTCTCTCTCTCTCTCCCTCTCTGAAAAACAAAACAAAACAAAAAAACCCGCACAACAAAAACTTACAATCTAGTCTAGTCTCCAATAGAGGCACATAAAGTGCACATATAGAAAAATCATGAACTTTACTACAGAGATTTATGACAGTGACAACTGACTGAGAGGTTTGCCTGCTTTGTTCTAGATTGCTGAGGTCTGCACAGCAACTGAATTCCAGGCATGAGAGACATTATGGCAGGATCTGTAGAACTCTGTCCGAGTTCATTGACTCAGTGACGGGACTCAAACTCAGGATTAAGGATTCCTACTTCAGTGTTGCTCCTACCATGCTCCAGGACACGACCTGAGTGAGACATGATTTTAAGTTTGCTGGCTTCATGCTATCCATCGTACCACAAGTGTCAGTACGCCTACTCTTCCATGTTGTAAGAAAATGAACACAGGAAAAATGTTCTCAGCCTGGATTCCAAGCCATTATTTTAAAGTAAATGTATAGCTATCATCACTGTTTTCATTGTCTCTGAATTAGCCAAGTAAGACTAATACCAACACGATTTTTTTCCCTCCATGGAACCCGGTATAAAGCAAATTCTCAATACAGTTTGAAGTACAAATGAAATACTTGATGAACAGGAGCTCTGTTATGCCTTCATGCCTTTGCATAAACTGTTCCTATTTCACTTGACTTCTTATTCTTGTTTTTAATATTTCTCTCCCAAGAAATATCTCCTCTCACCTATTCATTCTTTATAATGCCAATGACTTGGCATTTTACTCTAGGAAATTTCCAAATCTTCTCCTATTCTAACAGAGAATCCTATCTAATAAAGAGGGAATATGCAAATTGACCATCATATTGTCCCAAAGATGACAGTCCCATAGCCACAAGATGGGGACGCCCAGTCCCACTGGCGGAGTCTCCCAGTCCTTTTAGCCCCGCTGGTGGGGGGGGTGGAGGGGGGTGGAGGGGAAGTAACAGGCGCGCAGTGTGGCCGGACCTGACTTCAACTTTCCAGCCGCCCAGGGTCGGCCTGAGGCACATGCAAGCCTCAGATGGCAGCTGCCTGGCTGCCCAGCTGCCCAGGGCCAGCCCGAGGCTCAGGTAGCCAGAGCTGGCAGAGGCTTGCGCTGCTGACAGCGGCAGCAGCAGAGGTGTGATTGGGACGTCGCCTTCCCCTGATCTCCGGGTCACCTCCCACCCCCAAGGGCTCCCAGACTGAGAGAGGGCAGACCGGGCTGAGGGACCCCCTCTCCAGTGAATGAATTTTCATGCACCGGGCCCCTAGTATAGGAAGTAAGATCGTAAGAACCTAGAGTAGAGAATAAGCAACTTGGGATAAATGTCTTTCCGGTTTATCCTTTTGAATATTTAAGCACTACAACTTTTTATCTATGCTTTATTCAACTTGGATAGAAACGTCTGCTTCAATAAGATACAAGGAACCTAACCGGTCGGTTCAGAGTTAACAGCACTTCAGTCACTGCTGAGCTAAGAGATGGTGGTACTCCTACTGTTCATTTCAGGTGCCATGTTCCTTACTGCCCCTGGCTGAATGCCACCAGGCTGCTGTGGTCTTTGAGTTTTAAATATTTCTGATAGTAAGTATTAAGTTTCCTCCTCTGCTAACTTTCCTGTTACAGTGTGCTTCAACAGAAACTTCTAATCGCTGCTTCTAGGGGCCTGAAAACCAGACAGACTGGCCGCTGGAATAAATAGTGACAAACTTTGAATGCAGGTCAGAGGCACCTCCTTTGGATAAAATTCATGAACTTTTACTGCTTAGGGTTATACTGCAGAGAGGTTTTCTGGCTCTGTTCTCGACTGATGAGGCTGCCAAAGCCAGTGTGTTCCAGGTAAATGAGCCATTATTGCATAATTTATGAGATTCTACAAGAGAGGTAATTATGTGCTATCAGCAACTCCATCTACTAAATGTATTAGCATTACTGAAACAAAACTGCTTCGTAACAACTTCTTAATGTGATTAATATTCTGGTTATATAAGAACCAAATGGATTACATTAAAAAATGATTACCGATGATGATGATGACAGCTAATTTTATTGACTACTTAATATATGCCAGGCACCATTGTTAGTACTTAACAAATACTATAGAAATGTAACTGAATAATCTGAAACTAAAAAAGTTTTCGAAGTATTTGATCCAAGAAAAATAGGTAAAGAAATTTTTGCAATAACCAAATTTAATACTGCACACCTAAACTGTTTACTTTGACCAGCTTGCTGTATATTCTTTATATATGACATAGAAATCCTCTAAATGTTCTTGAACACAGGCAAGTTGGTATAGCTGAAACCTGAAAGATCAATTTTTTATGTAAATTAGGTTCCGACTCGATAATAACAGCTACTTAAAACTGAAAATAATTTCCCTAAAATTTTCAAAAAAAAAAAAAAAAAAAGAGGTCAACTTTGGAGCCTTAAATTGACCTACCTGAAAAAGTTGTTTGTTATTGTAGGTCTTAAGCTCCTGATTCCCCCGACATGCTTCTTTTTAAAATCGATCCTTGCAGAAGCGAGAATAAAAAAAAAATAACTTGTGACTTGTCTGTCTCTGAAAAGCATGGATGTTTACTTTCAGGGCCTAAATGAGTTTCTTTTCCCCCCTCGCAGCTGCAAGAATCCATTTCAAATCACATCGGGTAACTAGGAGCTTACAGCCTACCATAGTAAACAATGGTAACAGGTCAGTTTGGAGGCTTTTATGTAGAAGTAAAACCTAACTAATGCTTTCCGTTCAAGTCTGTTACAAGGCAACCATTACTGTTCACTTTGAAATGCGTATTTGCTCACCTGCTTGGTGTTAACCTGGACTCGAAGCTGTTGGCCTTCATGGTGATGGTATCAGTAAACAGCACATCTTTTGCTGGAGATGCCAAAGCTTCAGAGTGAGACAGAGACGGGTGCATTCTTTGTTGCTGTAACCTTTTCAGCGTAGCATAGCCAAAGGCATCTCTAGAACTTGTGTAGCTGAAGTTACAATCTGCTAGGCTTTTAATCGTAGCGATAGAGGGCGCTTTGAGGGACTGGGCTCTTCGGGGAAGTGTATGCGAAGAACCCGGAGGCACCAGGGACACCGAGTTTGACTTGGAGAGAGACAGATGGTTAGACTGTGGCGTCAAATAGTGGCTCGTCTTAACAGTTTTAGTACTTACCACAGTACTCATACTCCCACAGTCCGTGTCCACGGTCGTAGCATCCACCCCTACGGTCTCCCGGGAAGGGCTGGAGCTCATCGAACTGATGCCGCTGGTTGTAGTGTCTGTGTTGAAACTCTGGCTTCGCATCTTCATGTGCGAGCTCGTTGAACTTTCCACAACTAACCTCTCCCGGCTTGTGTTTTCTCTGTGATTCTCTGTACCGAGGCTCTTAGTGAATTTTAAGTCATTTTCTCCAATACTTGGGGTACTGCCGTTGTCTTCTATGTGCCTATTCCCAACGAACGACGTTTCTAATTGTAACGTTTTCTGCACTGTGGAGATGGGGGGGAAATCGTCACTCTGAATTAAGTCAACACTGGGCTCCGTGAGCGTTCTGACGCGCCTGTTGCTTGTCTTGCTTTCAGATGACAGTTTCCCTCCTTTTGGGTCGCTGCTACTCCGATGCTTCTTATTGGGCAAAGTGAGGGAATTTAAAATCCGGTTCTTCACCAGTTTGCTCGACCCGAAGAAAGGGAACGAGTTTTTGTCCTTCACAGGCCCGGGCCGGTCAAAGAGGGACGGCTCCGCGTCCTCGCTGATGTCCAGGAAGAACGTGCTGGTGGAGCTGCTGCCAAAGCGGTCGTCCTCCATGATGAACATGCCTGCCACCAAAGGACTGATTAGTGACAGGACATGAAAATGACCAGCACAGTCATGGTACCGAGGAGTGACATGTTTCAAAAAATTGATTTCTAATAGATGAATAAAGAAAACATTGTCAAAAGTGAAGGGTTAAATTTATCTCTTCTCTCAAAATGAACATGTAAATATATCCTTTACCACAAATATTATGAGTCAACAATCTCTTTTTCCGAAAAATGAATTTAAAAATATGTAAACGAAGGAGGTAGGCAAATAGACATTTATTTAGTAGATTCGTGACAAGCAAAAAAGCGGAACGGTTCTTCTGGCGCATGACTTATTACTTTGCTGGAAGCAAATTCCAGCATGTCATAATTGCAAGAGTTTCATCAAAAGGTTGATGGAACTTGAGGACTCAACAAGGGCTGAGTCACATATGTTATCACCAGTTGGGGATGGCTAAAAGCATTTCCCCAAACCTGAAAAAAATGCCATAAATTCATTGCGTGCTACCAGACAGCTCAGAGCATCTTAATCTACATGCTATTGCCTCCTCCTGGCCAAACACCTGAACAGCCGGAGGTAATTCTCCAATTTGACAATGGATTTGTGTAATAAATCCTGGCCTTTGAAGTGTATATCTACCTCGCTTTAGGACAAATCCTATCTAATAATGACAGAATATGCAAATTGACCATAACTCAATGACAAAGATGGAGGCAATCAAAGCCAATAAGGAGGAGATATGCAAACTGATGTGACAAGGTGAGAGGCGGAAGGCGGCCCTGGCTGGAGCGAAGGTGGAAAAGCGACTCTGGGCCAGAGCGAAGGTGGTGCCGGCAGCCAGAGGAAGGCAGGCCTATTCTTGCACGAATCTCTGTGCTCCAGGCCTCTAGTTGTGTTAATAAAAAGTAAGGGGTCCTGAGATGAAAAGAACTCGGTTCCTTTAGCTAAGTCTTCTCTGACTCCCTATAATGCCTTTCATCTCCGGACTCTTAATTTACACACAGCCCCTGCTCCAGATTGCTGAACCCTTCTAGATGCTGGATCAAGACCCTGGTGTTAACCCTGAAAATAGGATTTTTCCAAAGGCTATTGAGAAAAAGGAAGGGGAGAATATAATATAGGTTGTGACTATACACACTGTTGTGAAAAGATACACATTTTTCAAGAGGCTACTATTGCCATATTATCTTAGAAAAAGGTAAAATTAAAAATGGAACAAATACACAGATTTTAATATTTAAGTACAAATGTTAACTGGCTAACTTTATAGGAATATGTCACAATACTCACTCGATGGTGCAGACTCACTCTCACTGTTATGCCTAGAGCTGGTTGACTCTGAGTTCAAACTTAAGGTGCTTGGGATGGATGAGAGTTCATTACAGAGCTGATCCACATCATCGGGAACCACCGGCCACAGATGTTTGCGACTGTGCCTTACAGCATCCCAGTTGTGACATTTTAGAATATCACAACCTTGTTTGGTTTTGGCTATGAGTCCAAGCACATACACGCAGGTCCTATGTGTAAAAGATGTATGAGTAAAAGTTTATAATTCCAAACTGAGATTTCCTAAAGCAATCACAAAGTATTAGTTTGCTATGTGTATATTGTTTTTCTTCAAAAGCCATGAAAAACTGTTAAGCTTGTGGAAAAATGTATTGAAACAAGTTAGGGGTAAATTAGAAGCAACAAATAACATGAAAACCTTCCTCATAAAAATACTCATTATAATGAAGTAATTAACAAGAATATAATGCAACAAAAAAAAACATGTATATTAGCTTTTCTGGGATAAAATATCTGGACTACTGGACCACTGGGATATTAAGACTTCACACTACACTTCACTGTGTATATGCTAGGTAAACTGTAATGAGAAAAACAGAACAGTAATATAACAAGGAGCTCCTTAAGGTGCTTCACTTAATGCATTTAAAAATTTCTATCATTAGGACTCCCGGTAAATGAACAGTTCTAATTAACTACTCTGCATCAATAAAATGCTCTTCCCTACACCCAGTAGTGAAGAACAATCTATAATAATAAAAATGTAATATGCTAGTAAGACTGGACGTCTTTCCTGACAAAGCTGAGGCTGCAAAGGAAGCCCGGTCCCGGGTGCCAGAGGGAAGCTGGTGCCAGCAGCTGGGGGAAGGAAGGCCTCCTCTTGCATGAATTGCGTGCACCGGGCCTCTTATATATTATACACTAGAAAAACTTCTGAGTTGACTGATAGAAAGTTCTTACCCTCTAATAGAAAGAACCTCACACTGTTTTGCAAGTTTTAGTATATCTGGAATCACATTTTCTTCTTGCAGCAAATTGAGACCCCAATTTGATGAGCCAATATTTCCCTGAAAGAAAAGAAATCACTTATATCCAATTTAATACAAGATATTTGGAAAGCAAGCCCTAGCTAGTTTGGTTCAGTGGATAGAATGCTGGACTGCGGACTGAAGGGTCCTGGGTTTGATTCTGATCAAGGGCACATGCCTGGGTTGCAGGCTCAGTCCCCAGTAGGAGGGAGGCATACAAGAGGCAGCTGATCAATGATTCTTCCTCATCATTGATGTATTTCTCTCTCTCTCTCTCCCTCTCTGAAATCAATAAAAATATTTTTTTAAAAAGATTTAGAAGGCTAGCAAAAAAGAGAAAAATGTAATCCCGTCTATGAGGAAAAAAATGTGAAATAAACCTCAAATAAGAAACTTTAGGAATTAATGTTCAATTTCCCTTCGCAAGAGAATACTTTAGTCATCTATTTTCCAGCTAAAATGTAATATTTAAAGGAGCAGGAATAATATTGGTCATAGAATATAATGTCCCATATAAAATAATTTTAATTATTTACTATTAATGGGAAAATTATAAAAATAAAACATTATGAAAATCGTATAGAAGTGTTTATTACAAACCAAGGCCCAAAGAGATGCTTTCAGTTTTTTAATTTCTTCCCATTTATCTAAATCTGGTGTACGGACATTGTGACAGAGCTCTGCAACAATATTCTGGAAAAGGGAAAAAAAATATATAAGAAACAATTATTTTCAATGTATTTTCTTATTATATCTGAAAACTTATTTAAGGTTTGCCTTCAGTAAACCTTGCATATTTAAAATTCTAAAATAATTTTATGTAAAATTTCTTAAGAAGCAGCATGGACTTTCAGCTAATATTCTAGAATTAGCATTCATTAGCCATGTGGACTTGATACTTAGTATTACAAAAACATTAATCATAATTATCATTTATTTTAAATAGAAAATAATACATTAACACCAAGATTTTATAATATTACATGGGTAATAATACACTGAGCAAATCATTTACTTTGGTGCTCACCAAAGATAATGGAATCTGTCATCAGAGTCAGTTTAATTTCCCAATAAAAGGAATGAAGAAACTCAGTTCTTTAGAATTTTTTTACTAAGACAATCTTCCCCTCCAAACATTATAAAGGAAAAACTCAGACCTTCACTGGTTACAGATTTTATGTAACAAATTAGCTTTGCAAAAGGTGACACATAAGTCAAGGAAATGCATGCAAGCTATTAATATGTATGTCTAAGGATTATGAACACAGACTACCTGAATCCATTACAAGATGTACGCTTTAAAAGCAATATGCCACTGACCTTAAGACTTTTGAAAAATTTTTGCAAAAATAATACTTTAAGAATGTTAAGATTTTCCCCCTACTTTGTAGCTACTTAAAATGAGCAGACTATGTTTTTACCTGTACTTCCAACAAATGGCAGCCTGTTTTG
>PVJN01038458.1:0-20347 GCA_004026805.1 Lasiurus borealis
GATCAATGATTCTCTCTCGTCATTGATGTGTCTCTCTCTCCTTCTCCTTTTCTCTTTGAAATTAATAAAAATATGTATTTTTAAAAAGCTCCAGCATCATATCATTCCCCAATTGCATTTCTCACCCTAGAGGGAACCAGGATACTAGATTGGTGACAATCATTTCCATGCATCTTGAGAAACACAGTAAGGAATTTTTGAGCTTAATTAAAAAAAAAAAAAAAATCCTCACCTGAGGATATGATTTTCCTGATTTCTGAGAGAGAGAGAGAGAGAGAGAGAGAGAGAGAGAGAGAGAGCTCGCAGCATTGATTGGTTGCCTCCCACAGGTGCCCTGGGGATAGAACCTGTCACTCTTCAGTGTGCAGGACTACTGCTCCAACCACGGCGCCACACTGGCCAGAGCCTGAGCTTGATTCCTGACAAGGAAAGGTGGCAGGAGCTGGGGAGCAAGGTGGAGGAGCAACTGGAGTGGAATCTATTTTGAAAAATGTATTAGGATGAAAATATTTCAGACACAGAGAGGCATATCGAATAATGGAGTGAATTTCCGGCTTAGGACATAAAACATTAAAAATCATCCCCATTCAAAAAAGTCCCCGGGGTTTTCCTCCCTGATCGCCTCCTCGCAGGTGAACCACCACCTGAATTAGGGACTTCTCATGTTGAGATGAATCTTGGGGGAGGAGAAGGGATTTGCAAGCAGGTGGAGGTGGAAAAGGTGTCACTAACAGATCAGCGGGGCAGAATCAGAGGAATCAGTGTGGGCAGCAAGCATTGGCATGGGTAGCGACCTGGGGCCTGTGGGGGAGTTTGGGGCAGTAGGTAAGCAGCCAGCCCCGCTCTCTTGGGGGGCTTTGCTTCTCTCTTTCCCCCTATCATTGTCCTAATCATGCGGAATCATAATTCTTGTTGGCTTGACTCTGAGATCCTAAAGGGAGGGACCATCTCAGTCATCTTTGTCAGCTGAACATCTAAGACAGTGGCCGGCACAAATGGGCTTTATTCAACATTAAATTGGTAAATGGGTGAATGAATAACTATCTAATTGATTTCAACCTCCCTTCCTTGGATGGGGTGGGATGCTGGTGGCAAGAGGAATGGAAAGTCTGATTGACAGTGTTTTTTGAAGAGAACTGTCATTGTATTATCACAAGGTACAGTGCACCATCACCTCCAACAGTGTTGCCACACAGAGACCTTAAGATGTGTCAGTAAGGGTGAGAACCTGCTGTGTAGACAGGGGAGGATGACCTGAGGGCTTCTCCCAGCTGCAGCCACCACCAGTGTCATTCAGCAGTGTCCCTGGCTCTGCTGGGAGGCATGTAAACAATCAGCTTCCCACAGAAGCAGGGCCCAGTCCTCTCCCTTAAAAACAATTCCCAGACCTAACCTGTTTGGCTCAGTAGGTAGAGCATTCGCCTTCAGACTGAAAGGTCCCAGGTTTGATTCCAGTCAAGGGCATGTACCTTGGTTGTGGGCACATCACCAGTAGGAGGTGTGCAGGAGGCAGCTGATCGATGTTTCTAACTCTCTATCCTTCCCTCTTCCTCTCTGTGAAAATAAAAAAAAAAAAAAGAATAAAAATATATTAGAAAACAAAACAAAAACAATCCCCAAGCCCCTGACCTGGTGACTTGGTCGGAGCATCATCTTGATATGTCAAAGTTTCAGGTTCTATCCCCAGTCAGGGCACATATAAGAAGTGACCAACAAATGCATAAATAAATAGAAAAAAAAAAAAATCTAAAATCTATGGCCAAAGCCGGTTTGGTTCAGTGGACAGAGCGTCGGCCTGCGGACTGGAGGGTCCCAGGTTCAATTCCGGTCAAGGGCATGTACCTTGGTTGCAGGCACATCCCCAGTGGAGGGCGTGCAGGAGGTGGCTGACCGATGTCTCTCTCTCATCGATGTTTCTAACTCTCTATCTCCCTCCCTTCCTCTCTGTAAAAAAAAAAATCAATAAAATATATTTTAAAAAATCGATGTCCCTTTCTCTTTCTCTAGGATCAATAAAATAAAAATCCTCAGAGCCTATGCATCCCTCCCATGTGTTCAATATCTGGCTGGGTCTGCTTATGGCTGCAAAGGTGGCCCCTCATTTGCACCCCTAGAAGCCCTACCAGGAGCTGGGCGCGCTCTCCCGTGGGTCCTGAGGGCTGTTCACAGAGGCTGCATTCCACAGCAGATCAAAGGCGTCTGCAATTAGTGGCACCTCTTTGCACACAAAGAATTAATAGGCTGGGGGTTGGTTATTCTCTTGCACCAGTCAAATACTATGTGCTGTCACCTGGTTCTGACTGAACCCCAAAACTCCCTGAGCCTCGCGGTAGCAGCTCGTTCTTTTTTCAGCGCCGTACTGTATTCCGTGGCCTGAACATACTGAGGTGCATCCTTCCATTCTGCTGCTGGGCTTTCCAGATGCTTCCAGCCTGGGGTGATCACGATGAGTGCTGCTCTGGGGATCATTTTACGTGGCTTTTGGTGCACATGTACGCACATTCACATCTAGGAGTGAAATTGCTGGGTCATCGCGTATGTATATACTCAATGGTCCTCCCCGCTACTAACTGAATATGACAGTTCCTTTGCTTCACATCCTTGGCCAACACTTGGTTTTTGTATTATTATTTTCTTTTCATTTTAGCCATTCTGGTGGGGATGAACTTCCTTTTCCCAAGTTAAATGTCCTGTGCTAAGCACTTCACCTGCATCTTCTTATTTTACTATCACGTAATCTCGTGAGGAGGGTATTTCTCATTACAGAGGAGAAAATTGAACTTGAAGAAGTGAAGGCACTTCCTCCAGGCCACACAGCGAGGGGAGGGCTAGAGCAGGGCCCCCAGGCTGCACGGTCCCCCCTCCCTGTGGTCAGGGGCCCCGTCTGGTGGGTGTGGGAGAGCCAGGAAGACAAATCCCTGGAAGCTGGGGAGATAAAATGCAGAACCTGAGCCATCACGTGGGGTGCAGTGGTGGCCTCAAAGCTGAAGGACAGCCGAGACCGGTTTGGCTCAGTGGATAGAGCATCGGTCCGTGGACTGAAACGTCCCGGGTTCGATTCTGGTCAGAGGCATGTGCCTTGCTTGCGGGCACATCTCCAGTGTGGGGTGTGCAGGAGGCAGCTGATCGATGTCTCTCTCTCATTGATGTTTCTGACTTTCTATCCTTCTCCCTTCTTCTCTGTGAAAAACCAATAAAATATATTTAAAAAAAAAAAAAAGCTGAAGGACACCAAGCCCAGTGTGAGTCGGGAGGAGTCACAGAGGAGCACTGGATTGAACTGGGTCTTTGGATAAGTCAATTTTGAGTAAGAACACCCGCCTCCAATGGTCCTAGTGAGGATTTATGGTGGTCAGGGAAGGGTTGTTGAAGGAATCAGTGAACATATAGGAATGGCAGGACTTTGGTTAGGGTCCTTCCTGGAGCCAGGGGGATGGGACAGAGTCACCTCTCTAGGTCCTTTTTCATCCTGAGACAGGGAGGGCCAGGGGAGAGCTGCGGTCAAGGGCCAGCTTCATGTCCCAGGGAAGAAGATTCTCCCCCACCTCCACCCCTAAGGAGGGGCTGGGAGACCAACTCCTTTCTACACAGGAAGAAATAACATCACTCCCTACCCCCATCAGCACACGCTCCCCCTCTCCCCACCTCCATCCTGACCCCCGAACCCAGCGGAAAGGACCAGCCTGGGAGCAACAACCCTTGGAGAAAGGCCCAGCCGGCTGGGGATGGGCGAAGGAGGGGTGTGTGTTTGTTTTGAAAGCCTGGTGCAGCTCCAGAGGAGAAAGAGGAGGAGGGAAGGAGGGGGAGGTGAGGGAGGGAGGAAGAGGAGGAGAAGAAAGAGGAGGAGCAAAAGGAGATGGGGGGGAAAAAGGGGGAGAATTAATGTATTATTCAGACTCCAGGGCCTCTTCCTGCTTATCCTGTCCCCTCCTCCACCAGCGTCAGACGTGGGAGTTGCCTTGGGGTATCCAAGGTGGGGGAGGGAGTGCGGGGAAGCCGGGGGCCTGGGAGTGGGAAAAGCTAGGTCCGGAGCGGACAGGGATGAGAGAGGCTGCTTACAAACTGCGCAGGGGCCGGGTTCTCGAGAAGACACCCCACGGGCGGGCGGGCTGACCAGTCCCGGGTCCGGCTGAGCCTCGGCCCAGCGCTGCCGGAGCTGGCTCAACAGCGGCACCTGCTGGCCAGCGCCCTCCCTGCGGGGCGGGGCGCCCTCCGCCGGGAAGCCCAGCGGGTGAACCGCTCCTGCGGCTGCTCCAGCTGTCACATCAGAAAATGTCGGGGTGGGGGGCCCCCCCGGGCGAGGAAGGTCCCCCAGAGACGGGTCTCGGCTCTTCCGGGCGCCACCTGTTTTCCTCATTTTTGCCCTGTACGCCCAGGACCCCAGTTCGGGGCCAGCGGCGGGGGAAAAGAGGATAAAGGTCTCCAACTTCAGGAGGCTTCTGGTCTGGGTAGTTATTTTGTTTGTTTTTTAAAACTTTATTTGGAAAAAATATATATAGGTTACAGAAGAGGTACAAGAACGATGCAGTCATCCTCCATATACCCCTTACCTAGATTCACCACTTGTTAAATAAAAATATAGAGGTCTATAGGCCGAAACCGGTTTGGCTCAGTGGATAGAGCATCGGCCTGCAGACTGAAGGGTCCGTCCCAGGTTCGATTCCGGTCAAGGGCATGTACCTTGGTTGTGGGCACATCCCCAGTAGGGGGCGTGCAGGAGGCGGCAGATAGATGTTTCTCTCTCATCAATGTTTCTAACTCTCTATCCCTCTGCCTTCCTCTCTGTAAAAAACTAATAAAATATATTTTTAAAAATATAGATATATTATTTTCCTGAATGGAGAGGAGGTGGCAACCATCTTGCCCATTTACGCCTTGAGAGGGTGTTTTATTTTCTTCCTTCCTTCCTTCCTTCCTTCCTTCCTTCCTTCCTTCCCAGAGAGGAAGGGAGAGGGATAGTTAGAAACATCCATAGGAGAGAAACATCGATCAGCCGCCTCCTACACACCTCCTATCTGGGGATGTGCCCACAACCAAGGTATATGCCCTTGACTGGAATCAAACCCGGGACCCTTCAGTCCTCAGGCCAACAATCTATCCACTGAGCTAAACCAGCCAGGGCCAGAGGGTGTTTTCTAAGAGCAAGGACATTCTCTTGCATAATCACAGTAGACTTTGCAAGTTGGAGGAATTTAACATTGATACAACGCATTTATTTATTTATGTACTTTTAACCCTCACCTGAGGATATTTTTTCCACTGATTTCTAGAGAGAGTGGAAGGGAGGAAGGAGAGTGGGAAGTAGGCAGAGAAAGAGAGAGTGAGAACGAGAGAGAACCATCCATCGATGTGAGAGAGACACATCACATGGATTAGTTGCCTCCCTCTTGAGCCCCATTCAGGGATTGAACCTGCAACCAGGGTACTTGTCTTTGACTGGGAATCAAACCCAAGACCCCTCGGTCCAACGCTGTAACTACTGAGCCAAACCATCCAGGGCCATATTTCACTTGTATCCGTTGATTCCATAGGGTCCTTTTCCCCTCTAGTGTGGGATTCAGACCAGGATCACACCTTGAACTTGTCATGTTTCTCTAGGCTTCTTTATTTTTATTTTTTTTATTTTTATTGATTTTTTACAGAGAGGAAGAGAGAGAGAGAGAGAGCCAGAAACATTGATCAGCTGCCGCCTGCACCCCCCCACCCCCACTGGGGATGTGCCCGCAACCAAGGTACATGCCCTTGACCAGAACTGAACCTGAGACCTTTCAGTTCACAGGCTGATGCTCTATCCACTGAGCCAAACCAGTTTCGGCTCTTTAGGCTTCTTTAATTTGGAGCACTTTCTCATCTGTATCATCTTTCTTGACTTTTTATTTTCTTTTTTCAGAGTAGAGACCCCCTTTATTCTTTTAACCGAGTGCTCCTCCTTTTGGGTTTGCTTGGTGTTTCCTTACGCATAGATTCAGGCTGCACATCCCTGGTGGGGATATTACATAAAGTGATATTATGTTCTTGGGGTGGGATCCTCTACCTTAAGGGTCCGTGACACTCCTGACCCTCTAAGGATTAGTCCCTGAGTTATCTGTAAAAACCTTAACCATATTTCCAACACAGGTTATAAACAGCACCATTAATTACATGTGTGCTTTCTCTCTGTTGATGGCTGGCTTGGGCTCTGCCCCTTTTATTGATTTTTCACAGAGAGAAAGGGAGAAGGATAGAGAGTCAGAAACATCGATGAGAGAGAGACATAGATCAGCTGCCTCCTGCACGCCTCCTACTGGGGATGTGCCCGCAACCAATGTACATGACCTTGACCGGAATCGAACCCGGGACCTTTCAGTCCGCAGGCCGACGCTCTATCCACTAAGTCAAACAAGTCTCGGCGCATTATTCTTTCTTGAAGGCCTCTAGAGGGTACCCTAATTGCCCAACTCAGTGGTCTTCAGAGTGCTTACCTTTTTTTATTCTTTTTTTAAAAAAATATTTTATTGATTTTTTACAGAGAGGAAGGGAGAAAGATAGAGAACTAGAAACATTGATGAGAGAGAAACATAGATCAGCTGCCTCCTGTACAACCACCACTGGGGATGTGCCCACAACCAAGGTACTTGCCCTTGTCTAGAATCGAACCTGGGACCTTTTAGTCCGCAGCCCAACGCTCTGTCCACTGAGCCAAACTGGTTTAGGCCAGAGTGCTTACCCTTTTGACCTGCTTCCAGAGCCTGGGACTGGCCCTCCTCCTTGAAACCTCCCAAGGCCATGCTTGCTTTCCTCCTCTCCACCTTTCCTCACTCCCCTGCAAATGGCTGGTATGTGCAGACTGCCCTGGGCGTGGCCTTGCTGGAGGTGGTTTATGGGGGTAATCCACAGATCCCGTCTTTCTTGTGCCCTCCCACACCCAAGTGGAGACACCCTTCCGGTTCCTGCGGTCAGATGGGGCTCTGGACTTCAGCATCCCCTCTCTTAGGAGAGCCGTCCTGAATCTCCAACCCTCCTGTCCGGGCTGGTCCAGTGGGTGCCCCTCAGATTCCAGTAATCAGCTGAAACCGGTTTGGCTCAGTGGATAGAGCGTTGGCCTGTGAACTGAAGGGTCCCGGGTTCGATCCCAGTCAAGGGCATGTACTTTGGTTTTGGGCACATCCTCCCAGTGGGGGGCGGGCAGGAGGTGGCTGATCCATGTTTCTCTCATCCTTCTCCCTTCCTCTCTGTAAAAAATCAATAAGATATATTTTTAAAAAATTCTAGTAATCAGTGAAACTGTTTACTTCCCTCTCAATCTGTAGCTCTTCCTTGTCCCGTGGTGACTCACCATCTCTCTGTCATCTGCACTCCACACAGGAGCTATTTTTCGCCCTTACATCAAAGCCATGTCTTCCCTTTCAAAAATCTTGCTCTTCCCTCCTTCCGCTTCTCTTTCTGAACTGTGTTTGAAATCCCTAAATGGTCTTCAGTTCTTCCTTATCTTTCTAATGCCCTCAACTGATCAAGTCCCTCCTGCACCCTCTCCTCACCCTGTCTGTCACCAGGCTCAAGTCTCATATACTTAACATGTCCCCAGGTCTTTGAGAGGTGGATCTGTGGATTCTTCCAGACTCCCACCCTCCCCATCTAGTCACATGACCTTCGTTCCAGTCATTTTGCGTGCCGAGTGGTTACCATATTGAACAGCACAGACAGAGAACATTTCCATCCTTGCAGAAAGTTCTACTGGATGTTGGTTTCACTGGCCCCCTATACCCAGGCCCCTGGTTTGTTTCCAGTCTTCCAGCAGCTCCGTGGTGACGAGGCCCCTCCCTGGGATGCAGGAGAGCTGAGTGTGAGCTGTCTTGGAGATGCTCGGTCTTCAGCCTCAGAGCTCGAAGTCTGGAAGGCTCCTGCAGGGCTTCAGGCTTTGGGGCTGAGGTTTGATCAGGGCCTGGAAACCAGAGTGGCCCTTGCCCTGACCGGTTTGGCTCTGTGGATAGAGTGTCAGCCTGCGGACTAAGGGGTCCCAAGTTCGATTCCGGTCAAGGGCACGTACCTTGGTTGTGGGAACATCCCCAGTAGGGGGCGTGCAGGAGGCAGCTGCTCGATGTTTCTCATTGATGTTTCTGACTATCTCTCTCCCTTCCTCTCTGTAAAAAAAAAAATCAATAAAATATATTTAAAAAAAATAGTGCCGAGACCAGTTTGGCTCAGTGGATAGAGTATCGGCTTGTGGACTGAAAGGCCCCAGGTTCGATTCTGTTTGGGAGTGTACCTTGCTTGCGGGCACATCTCCACTGTGGGGCGTGCAGGAGGCAGCTGATCAAATGTCTCTCATTGATGTTTCTGACTTTCTATCTCTCTCCCTTCCTCTCTGTAAAAAATCAATAATATATATATTTATATATATTTTAAAGTGGCCCTTAAGCACAGGCTTCCTGCTCAAACCCAACTCACTCCTCTCCCTCCTCCAGGCCTGCCAAAACGCAGTCAGCCCTGGTCTCTTTCACTCAACATTGAAGGCCTCTGCTGGGGATGCAGGGACAGAAAGGACTGCACAGGCTCTGCCTCGGAGAAAGAAAGACAGATCGCCACCTGCCTCGTGACAAAGACTTTCAAAGAGGCCTCGCCAAAGATCAGAGGCCTGCTAGTGAAGGGAAAATCAGCTATCTCATCCATTGCTGCGGGCCGCAAATTGGCGAGAACTCTTTTGGAGGGCAATTCCATGAAAATCTATCTCAAATTTAACCTTTGACCCAGCAATACCATATTTATACATTTGTCTTACAGATACCCACATAATTGCAGTGCACGAAGCTATATCCTGCAGGCAGACACAACCTAAATATCCACTAGGAGAAGAATAATGAAATGAATTGTGTCACACCAACATGATGGGAGACTGTAGATTTGGTGAATAAAGATATATTTTGAAATGAAAAATAGCCAGGTGCTGAACAGTGTGGAATGTGTACTATCATTTATGTCTCTCTCTCTCTCTCTCTCTCTCTCTCTCTCTCTCTCTCACACACACACACACTGCTTGTATACACCCAAATTATCTCTGGAAAGATACATCAAACCTGTTTTTCTTTGTAACTAGGCACGTGTATTACCTTTTATTTTTATTTTCCAAGAGGCATCAGCTGAGTAATGGTGAGCAGGGAGGTGGGGGGAGGGTAAGAGGGAGTGAGGAAATTCCTCGAGAAATCTGCTCCGTCACCTGCTCCGTGAATCCAGCGGCTGCACAAGCCCTGCATCGGAGGTGACAAGGCGACAGTCCAGAAATGTCACCCACGCTGTGACTCAATCTTCATCACCCCTGGAGGCCTCGCCCTATGTCGGCTGCCATACCGCCTGTGCCCAGTAGGGGGAAGCACAGACTCACCAAAGCGTTGGTTCCAAACCCGGAGCATCCCTTCTAGGATTTCCTCCTCTGTGGACCACGATTGGAAAGATAGTGCTGCCAAGCCAAACACATTTTATTAGGTGATAATATTTGATTAAGATTCTTCCCCCCTTATTTTTTTTGGTTCCTCTCCATTCTGAGCAGCACAAGAGTCACTGTAAGCTTTCGGGGCTATTTATCTTCCACTATGCTTAGCGCAGCCTGATTTCTTTCACACCAGGGGTGAGGGGTGGCTGGCAATGGTGTGGAGGCCACAGGGTGGCCACGACTGTCTCGGAGGCTGCCACCCTGCCTGGGTTTTCAGCTGCGGGCACCACTTCTGTCCTTGTCCTACTTGCTCCAAGAAGTATGTAGTTCTGGGCAAGAGGAAGGAAGTGTGAACACCTGGCACCGCGGGCTTGGCTGGTGGCAGCCGCTGTCTCGCATGTGTTTGTGTCCCTCGCTAGGCGACGAGCAGCCAGGAACAGGGACTCTTCCTCTCAGCAGCCACAGAGCCGCCAGGAGCGAGCACAGTGCTGGGCACACCGCGGGTGCTCAGTGAAAGCTTGTTGTTAAATGGGTAGAGGTAGCTCACTGAGGAGAGCAGGGACTGCGTTCTTTAAAAAGAAATGAAGATGTGGGGGTGGGGAGGAAAGAAGAAAAAAGAAAGAGGTCTGAGCTAATCTCAAGAGCAAGCATCCCTTGGATCTGGTCTGCTCTGGGCTGGAGGTGAGGGCAGTGGGTGCCGAATGGATCTCCTTAGCACGCCCACCAAAACCCTGCTGTGTCTTCCCTGCGGGGTCTCTGGCTGGGATGGGAAATAAGTGGTACATCTCCCACCCACCTGAGGTGCTGATGACCTTGGCAGAAGGAAGGTTTACATCAGGAAAACCTGGGAGAAGGGGCTCACTCATTCCAGGGCCCCCCTTAAGATTAGATAGCTAATTTCTCAGCTCCTCTTTCAATGCTCATCAGGGCCCTAACCGGTGTGGCTCAATGGATAGAGCGTCGGCCTGCAGGCTGAAAAGTCCCAGGTTCGATTCCGGTCAAGGGCATGCACCTTGGTTGCAGGCACATTCTCAGTAGGAGGTGTGCAGGAGGCAGCTGATGGATGTTTCTTTCTCATCTCTATCCTTCTCCTTTCCTTTCTGTAAAAAAAAAAAAAAAATCAATAAAACATAAAAAAATAAATTCTTGTCAGATTTTGTTTGTTTGTTTGTTTTTTAATTTAAAAGGGAGGGAGAAGAGGAAACTCTGGCCTGGCCTAGAGAAAATCCAGGGATCATTAATGGGTCTTCCTTCCTCAATGCCTTGGTAGTGCAAGAAGGGACCACTTGGGGATCCCCACAAACTAGATGGGGAGCAACAGAAAGAAAAGCTTCAAATTCAGGCTGGAGATTGTGCCCAGACCTGGGGTTCTACGCCCCTCAGCACTCTCATCCTCTGGTCCATCCTGGATGAGAGGGGCGTGAGGCGCCGGGACAGCAGCTCCTAGGCGGTGTAGGTTTGAGGGTAAACAGAGAGGAGGCCTGTTTTTTTTTTTTTTTTAATATATTTTATTAAAATTTTTACAGAAAGGAAAGGAGAGGGATAGAGAGAAACATGGATGAGAGAGAAACATCGACCAGCCGCCTTCTGCATGCCCTCCACTGGTGATGTTCCCGCAACCCAGGTACATGCCCTTGACCGGAATCGAACCCGGGACCTTTCAGTCCGCAGGCCGACGCTCCATCCACTGAGCCACACCGGTTTTGGCGGCCTGTTTCCGCTTTACATTAGCCGCGTGCCCCTGGGACCGCTCAACCTCTTTGAGCCTCAGTTTCCCCATCTCTAAAACTAGGGTGTCCAGATCTATACGGTCTTCCCTGGTCCTTGTGGGGATGCAGGAGAGAAGGCCTCCGAAGCCTTCCCGTCATTGCCAGACACCAGGGACCGTTATTCTCCAAGATGAGACGCTACCGTAGGTCCCTGGTGACAGCGTCAAGGAGACTCATTTCCCCGCTGCAGCGCCTGCTCCTTTCCCAGCCGGGATGGCTGCAAGCTCTCGGCCTCCACTCCCAGCCCCCACGCTTCTCCTTGAGGCTGCCTGCCTGCCTCGGTGGCCCCCAGATTCTGGAATTCGGCCTATTTTCCGTGGGCGCTCGCATGCTAAAGCCACTGGGGATGCCGGCACAGGCGCAGAGAGCGGGTCCCGGGTGGGACAGGTCGCGGGGAGGGGTCTCCGTTGGACTGGGTCTGTGTCCCCCCCCGCCCCGCCCTTCTTTGGGGTTCTCATTTGCACATGGTTCCCCCTGGACCTCCGCTCTCCTCTGGGCTAAACAGAGCAGAGACACAAGGCCTGCAAGGGGGTGCCCACCTTCTCGGAAGGGAACCGGCGAGGGGAGGACGCAGTCCCTGCGCCCCAGCGCTGCCCCCACGATGCGTCTCCGCGCCGCGCTCGCAGCCGCTGACCATCCTCGGCCGGCGGCGTGCCCCCCTCCGGCCCCCCAGCCGCGGTCCCCGTTCCCCCCGGACCCCGCCAATCGCCGGCTCGCGGGGAGGGAGGCCGGCAGCCTGCGGTTCTAGGACCCGGAGGCGCCGGCTCGCGCGCCCCCGCCTCTGCCCGGCCTCGCTCTCCTCCCGCTCCGGCAGGTGAAGCGGCGCCAGCCGCCCGGCTCCGCGGCAGGTGAACCGGGTCGGCAGCCCCCTCCCCGCCGCGCCATGGCAGCCGCGGACCCCGGGCCGGCACCCCGCGCCCGCCGCCCGCCCGCCCCCCGCTCCCCCTCTCCAGCCCGCCCCCCTGGGGCTGGGTGCCCGGCGGCGGCGGCGGCGGAGCGCGGTTTGCGCGCACGGGGAGCGAGAGCAGAAGTTCGAGACGCGCCGAGGGGGGAGCCCGCGCCGCCGCTTCCTGCCCCCGGCCCAGCCCTCTGGCCCCGGCGGCCGCAGCCTGACTTCCTCCCCCCGCCCCGCAGCTCGCCGCCCTGCGCCTCGGACGGGGCCGCCGCGATGGGACGCCGCGCCCGGGCCCCTGCGCGCCGCTGAGCCGAGCTCCCGCGTCGCCGAGCGCCCCCGCCGCCCCGCGCCCGCCGCCGCCGCCGCCGCTCCCCGCGCCCCCCAGGCCGGGAGCCTCGTCCCCCGCGCCCCCCGCGTCTCCCCGCCGGGAAGCTGGATCTCCGAGGCTGGAGGCGCCTGGCCGGCTGGGTGGGGACCACCATGGGCAACGCGGCCGGCAGCGCGGAGCCGCCCGCGGGCCCGGCCGCCCCGGCGCCCAAGCCGCCCGCGGCCCCCAAGCAGCCGATGCCCGCGGCGGGGGAGCTGGAGGAGAGGTTCAACCGCGTCCTGGTGAGTCTGACCTGCCACGCGCCGGGCGCGGGCGGGGGTGGGTGGATGGGGATGGGGGTGGGGGCGGCAGGAGCTCGGCACGCGCCCCCCGTCCGTCCTCCCGGGGCTCAGGTGCCGCTGGGAGACCCCCTGCCCGGCGGCTGCCCTCCGCGGGGTGGGACCGACAGAGGCTTCTTTCCGTGATTTAGCACTCTCCCCCCAAAACTTTCTTCCTCCATCACCCAGCCTCCCTCCCCAAGACACCCCCTCCATCCCCTCCCCCAGTGCGCTGGGATCTAAAAGGGACAAGCAAAAATGTCCCGTGAGCAAGTTGGGAGTGGAGTCCCCCGGAAAGGGGTTCGGGGGACACCCCCTTCGCCGCTGCACACAGGCCCAGACACCGGGCACGGGCACGCACGGGTCTGGAGCATCCGCTGCTGTCTCAGGGTCAAAGTCGGGAGGGGTGACATTTAACCTCCTGGGAGCTGGAGGCCGAGGGGAGGTGTTGGGTCCCCATTTGTTGGTGCCCAGGCTGCTGGCAGCTGGCTGTCAGGCGGTGCAGAGGGAGGTCTGTGTTCCTCCTCACCCCTCCATCCGGGAGAGGTGGGCCCGGGTCCTTCTCCTGGGCACCCCTTCCCACCCACTGCAGGGGTTCATTCAGGCTGGGAAGGAGGGCTTCACAGGAAGAGTTGCTGGCTCTGGCGTGGCATGGAGCAAAAGTCTGGACGCACCCTCACTGCCTGCCACTGCCACCTGCTCCCCGGGAACTGGGGACGTGGGGGCTTGGCCACTGGGGAGGGAGCCACCAGCTCAGGCCGAGCCTAGTAGAGGCAGCGAGGATGTGTCTGGTGGGGGTGGGGGCCCCCTAAGACCTGGCGAGAGGCAGAAGTAAGGAGAAAGGGTCACTCCTTCTCACTTCCCTTTCCCCACCTCAGCCCTGCCCCAGGCTCCCTCGCTGGACACTGGGTGACCGCGCAGAAGGCCCTGCCTTTCCCCCGAGGCACTCCCCAGTCTGAGCAGCCTGGCCCTGCAGGTCTGAGGAGGGAGGGGGCCCCGGGCAGCGCAGGTGTCAGTCTCAGCTTGTCCCCTCTCCCGCCCTGACATCATTTCCCTTCCCCTGGCTCCGAGGCCGCACTTGCCAGATCCTCGGCACGGCCCCTCCTTGCAGTTCCTGGAAATCTTGGCTGCTGCCCCCTCCCAGGAGAAAGGCTATAGGGGGATTTGGAGGAGCCGTAGGGTGGGGTCTGGTCTACCCTGGAGAAGCATCTTGATCGATTAGGGGAGAGGGAGGGACTCTGAGGGACACCTCACACCCGGCCAGGCCCTGACTTACCCCATCCCTACACCTGTTCCTCCTTCCCCGAACCCATGGCCTGGCAAAGCGGAGCTGAGCTGCACTGAGCTGAGCAGATGGGGAGGGGGGAGAAGGAGGAGAGAGAGACAGTGTCTGGGGCCATCTGGGGAGCCTGAGTTGCTGGTGGATCCCTGGACCCCTGCCAGCTTGGATGGGTGCACCCAGGTCTCCCCGCTCCCCAGCACCCTGAGTGTGTGTATCCGTGGATGAGGGTTGGCTCCCAGGGAGAGGTCCAGGCCCCGATTCCTTCCCTGTGACACGCACGGACGAGGAGGAGCCACGTGAACAATTCAGACCAGTTGGAAAGTCCAGAAGTCAAGTGGCTGAGGTTCTGATTGCTCCCCTGGCGTTTTGGCCTTCGCTCAGATTGGCTGAGTCTGACACCAAAGGCCACCGGGAGTCCCTAAGTGCCAGGGCGCGGAGGGTGGAGGCCCCGGGATGGGCCTTGAGGGTGTCCTGGTGGGGGAAAGGGTAGTGGCCGGGTAGGAATCTAGGGCAGCGCCACCCTGGCCTCGGGGAGCCCCGGCGTGTTTGTTTACACCTCCTCTTCCTGGGGACAGAGCAGCCTGTCCCTCAGCCTGTGGAGATAGAGTGCGCTCAGCCCAAGGTTACTTGTCTAAGAACTTGGCTCTTCTCACTCCCCGCCAGCAGGGGCAGGAGCTCCACCCTGGGGTGGTGGACTCGGTCCCTGCCAGAGGCTGCTCGGGACTGAGGCTTGGGCTAAACCCACGGGCCTGGCAGTGGGTACGGGAGGGCGTGCCTTCATCTGAGCCGCCCACGGCTGAGTCCTGCCCTTCCTCCGTGAATGTCCGAGAGAAGAACCTAAGATGGCTTAGACTTAGAGGGATGGGCCACCTCCCCCAGAGCCCCCCAGATTGATGGGAGAAACACTTGGCCCCAGGGGATGTCTTTCTTTCATTTAAGCTCCGCCCTTTCATTCCTGGTAGGGAGCAGGATCCTGAAACCCCAAACCACGCCCCGGCTCCTGGCTGTGGGACCCCTCTTGTAGGTGAGGGGTGGTGCCCTCACCATGGCCCACAGCCAAAAAGGAGATGAGGGAGCCTGATCTTCCTCCCCACTGGGCAGCCTTTCTCCCATGCAAGGGTGGGTGGGTGGGTGGGGGCCTACTTTTCCCAGAAGGCTGTAGGAGAGAGGGGTGCCCCTGCTTAAAACGGGGGTGTGGAGAAAGGGCAGGTTGAGCCAGGATTTCCGCCTGCTGCCTTAGCAACAGTGGAGGAGCCATGCTGCCCGGCCACACGGGCCCACTGTGGTTGGGGGAAACCAGCCGCCAGGCTCTGCTCTCTCGCCTCTCCTAGGACATGCCCCCGACGGGGTGTCCTCCACCCCTTCAGGCCTCCCCCTGCCAGGGTTAGGGTGTGGGAGGAGGGTGGGACACTCTTTCCAGGCCTGCCAGGAGTGCCATGCTTATGGGCAGGCCTAGGCCGCCCTGATCTGTCTGGGCAGGGAGGAGCCTGTAATCGTAGGGCCACAGGATCCCGGGAAGGTGACTGGGATGTTATGCTTGAGGCTCAGAGGGATGCTGACATCCGAAGGAGGCTGGCCCAAACCGGTTTGGCTCAGTGGATAGAGCATCGGTCTGCAGACTGAAAGGTCCCAGGTTCCATTCCGGTCAAGGGCGTGTGTGTATCTTGGTTGCGGGCACATCTCCAGTGTGGGGTGTGCAGAAGGCAGCTGATCGATGTTTCTCTCTCATTGACGTTTCTGGCTCTTTATCCCTCTCCCTTCCTCTCTGTAAAAAATCAATAAAATATATTAAACAACAACAACAACAACAAAAAAAAAAACAAAACAAAAAGACAGAAGGAGGCTGGACCACTTGGAGAAGAATTTGCCATTGGGGCCTGGCCTAGCTACCCAGGAGTGCCCTCAGCCTATGCCCAGAGTCCTGGGCACTTGGTAGACAGTATAGAGCGGTCAGGACAGCCCCAAGCAGGGTATGGGTGCTGGGATCCTGCCTTCAGCGGGACCCCTCCCCCCTGCCTTACCCCCCAACCCCATTGGGGCTGGTGTAAAGAGCAGAGGTGATATCTCCATTCTGTGGGCCTCTTAGGGAGGCGCTGTCTTCTTGACCAGCTCCCTCCCTGGGTGGGGCAGGTGAAGTATGGGGGCACATAGCTGTGGGGTGGCTCAGGCCCTGTGCTCCCATCTCTGGGGCGTCTCACACAGAGGATCCCAGTGGAATGGTGGCCATGAGGTCAGAGGCTGGGCTGGGCAGAGGCTGTGGGTTGACATTCCCAGCAGGCAGGGCAGGCACATGCTGACCCTGGTACCCCGGGATGCGGTGGGCATGATTCACAGTGACATCTGGGCCCCTTGGCAAGGAGCTGGGTGAGATGGGCAGGAGCAGGTGGGGCTGCTCTGAGGGCCGTCCCTGCATTTCCCCCAGAAACATGGAGCCCTGGAAGGTGGTGGGCGCCTCCTGCCTCTGAGAGGGGCAGGGGTGGCTCAGGGGAAAGGCAGAGCAGATTCCTGGGCTTTGGGGTTCTGAAACTTGGGCGTGGAATTTCGTCTTTGCCACTTTGTGACCTTGAGCAAGCGACCTACCCCCTCTGAGCTCTAGTTTTCCTCATGGGCAAAAAGAGGGCAGTAATGGTACTGGCCGACCTCCGAGGACTGTTGGAGGGATTCAGTAGAGTTGAGGGACCCATCTTGTGTGGCTCAGTGGTTGAGCATCAACCCATGAACCAAGAGGTCAATTCCTAGTCAGGGCACATGCCTGGGTTGTGGGCTTGATCCCCAGTGGGGGGCGTGCAGGAGGCAGTTGCTTGATGATGCTTCTCTCATTGATGTTTCTTTCTCTCTATCCTTCTCCCTTCCTCTTTCTCTAAAAAAAAATCAATTAAAATATTAAAAAAATACATAGAGTTGAGGGGATTAAACAGAGGGCTTAGCACAGGGCCTGACACCCAGCAAGGGCTCAGTAAGCACTCTGCACGGTGAGGCAGGGGGTGTCGGTGGGGTCGGCCTGGTCCTCTCCATCTTGGAGCCATTGTAGGTGAAAAAGCCCACCTGTGCTTCTCCTCTCCCCCCTTCCCCCATTCCAAGACCAACCCAGGTTGCTGCCTTCCCTGCCACCATGCAGGTTGGCAACCGTCAGGCCTGCCCTGAAGACTGCTGGCGGCCGGAAACCACGAGAGGGAGGCCCACCTCTCTCGGAGGGTGGGGCGGCGGCGGAGCTAACGGTAGCTGGTGAACTGTGTGCACATGTGGAAGGGGGTAGGGCGGCCTCCACTTCCCTCTGAGAGAGGGTGCGCTGCTTGGGTGGGGGTTCCCCATGAGTAAGAGCTCGGTGTGGGCAACAACAGGAAGCGTAGGGTGCTGGGTGGCAGGAAATGGGGCTGGCTGGTCCTGGTTCCTCAGACGGGAGACGGGGCCAGGCTGTCCGCAGAAGACCCTGGGAGGCCAGGACCCGCATGTGTCCTAGTCCCCAGTGCCCCTTCTTTAGCGGAAACAGACTCGTCTCACCCGCTGGCCAGCCAGGTCACCCTGGGCAAGCAGCTTCATGGCTCCGTGCCTCAGTTTCTCCTTCGTGAAATGGGGATGGAAATGGCATCCGTCTCGTAGGCTTGTGGTTGAGGTTTAAATGAGTCAAAGCATTTAGAATGGAACCTCTAACGGAATGTCTTGGGAGTATTTATTATTATTTAAATATAATTTTCATTGATTTTAGGGAGAGAGAGAGAGAAATAGAAACATCAGCCAATACCAATTTGGCTCAGTGGATAGAGCGTCGGCCTACAGACTGAAAGGTCCCAGGTTCGATTTCGGTCAAGGGCATGTACCTTGGTTGCAGGCACATCCCCAGTAGGGGGTGTGCAGGAGGCAGCTGGTCGATGTTTCTCTCTCATCGATGTTTCTAACTCTATCCCTCTCCCTTCCTCTCTGTAAAAAATCAATAAAATATATTTTTTAAAAAAAGAAATAGAAACATCAATGATGAGAGAGAATCATTGATCAGCTACCTCCTGCATGCCTTCTGGGGATCAAGCCCACATCCCAGGCTTGTGCCCTCACCGGGAATTGAACTGTGACCTCTTGATTCAGACATCGACGCTCAACCACTGAGCCACACCAGCCAGGCTGGGATTATTTATTATTGTAGTTGTTCTCCTACTCACTCGGCTTTATGGGCAGTGCCTGCTGCCCTGGCGTCCACCCTGCTTGCCCTTGTCCCTGCTGTGGGAATCCTTGAACCCTGATGGGAGAAACTGTTAACTTTCTGGGTTCTCAGTACTTGATCCTGGGCTTGGGTTACGCCACAACCCTCTCCTATAAGCCTGGATTGCTTGCCTTAAGGACCCCAGAAAGTCTATATGTTGGAGTTTTTTTTTAAAGTGGATAACATTGATTGTTTTTGGAGATATGCTGAGAGCTCTAAAACCAAGGTTGAGGCCAGAGAGAGAGGGGTGGGGGAGAGAGATGGAGGAGTGGGGGCTGGGGGACAGGGCCACTTCCAGGCTCATTAGGCGGTGGAACCCCTGCAGGGCTGGTTGAGGGTGAGGTTGGTGGCCAAGCTCAAGGGCATTATGGGACTCCCAGGGCGGGCCTTAAGGTGAGAGGGTGGGCAGGTGGGTTGGAATCAGTCTCAGCACAAGTGAAAGTGAAACTGGAGGGTGTGGCTGTGTCCAGATGTAGCTGGAGCCCCTCCGTCTCCAGGGACGCCTCCTCATGGCAGCATTGGGAGGCGCAGTAAACACCTGCAAGGGGCTGGTCTTAGGTGGGAGGACCCTTAGGCACCCAGAGAGATGGGAGTAGGGAAGAAGGAGACTGATCTCCACACATTTAAAAAATATATATACTTTCATTGATTTCAGAAAGGTAAGGAGTGGGGAGGGAGAGAGAGAGAGACAGAAACAGCAATGATGAGAGAGAATCATTGATCGGCAGCCTCCTGCACGCCCCACCTCTGGGGATGCAGCCTGAAACCCAGGCCTGTGCCCTGACCGGGAATCGAACCGTGATCCCCTAGTTCATAGGTTGACGCTCAATCACGGAGCCGTGCCGGCCAGGCTGATCTCCACACATTCTAATAGGAAAAAGGAAATATTGGGAAATCAGCTCCTTTTCTGGGCGGTCCCCCAGGAGATGAATCCTGTCTCCTGCCCCCTCTGACCCAGAGCATACAGGGAGCAGGGGAAGGAAGGGTGCTGAAGGGTCGGGTCGTTTCTGGCCAAGCCATGGAGACAGGTTTGTTGTATCTGGATGTTTTCACTACCCTCTGCTCACCACACGGTCCCTCACCTTGCGATCACAGACCCACTTCCCTGCCCCCCAATCTGAAGTGCCTCCTTCTTGTGGTGCAGCACCAAAGAATATCATTGCCACTCAGCACACAGCTTTGTGGGTGTTGGTAGGAGCTCTGTGGGCCTGCGTGGCAGGAGAAAAGTGTGTCCACTTTATTTATTTTATTTTTTAAAAAAATATTTTATTGATTTTTTACAGAGAGGAAGGGAGGGGGATAGAGAGCTAGAAACATCGATGAGAGAGAAACATCGATCAGCTGCCTCCTGCACGCCCCCTACTGGGGATGTGCCCTCAACCAAGGTACATGCCCTTGACCGGAATCGAACCTGGGACCTTTCAGTCCGCAGGCTGATGCTCTATCCACTGAGCCAAACCGGTTAGTGCTCATTTTATTTTTTATTTGTTTTTTTTTTTTTAAATATTTTTATTGACTTCAGAGAGGCAGGGAGAGGGAGAGATAGAAATATCAATGATGAGAGAAATCATTGATCTGCTGCCTCCTGCACGCCCCACACTGGGGATGCAGCCTGAAACCCAGGCATGTGCCCTGACTGGGAATCGAACCGTGACCTCCTGGTTCATAGGTCGATGCTCAACCACTGAGCCGCACTGGCCAGGCCAGTGTACCCGTTTTATGGAGGAGGAAGTTAAGGCCCAAGGAGCGAAGAAGTAATAGGGCTGGTGGACCCAGAGCTGCCCCTGCCCCAGGAGGCAGGCCACTCACTGCTGCATTCCCTGTCCTTTCCTAGCCCATTGAGCTGTCAGCCACACTTCTGTGTGTCTCCGCGGGCTCAGCCCCGTTGTGCTGTCTCCTTGCGGAGGGCCCTGGGTCTGGGGGTCTGTTCTTATTTCTCAGGGTGGCCTCACCCCCCTCAGAGTGAGTGGCATCCACCGGTCCCTCTCCCGCTCCCTCGGGTGCCCATCTCCTCGGTGGGCACAGCCAAGGAACAGCTGCTAATTAGTGCTCAGCGCTGTCAGAGCTATTTCTGATCTCGGAGCCTAAATTTAGCCCGTCTAGCAGGCTGGCATGTGGGCCTGCGGGCTGAGGGGCCAGGTGGGGAAGGGGCAGA
>PVJN01038459.1:0-20347 GCA_004026805.1 Lasiurus borealis
AGGGTAATCTCCTTAGGCCTCATCCTGCTGCGTCAGGGTCCGAGGAGCTCAGGCCGCGTCCTTTCCTGACCGGACACGCAGGACCCTTCCTCTGGCCCGCAGGCCCACACCCCTGCCTGGGTAAAGGCTGCTGTCCTTGGATCTGGCAACCTCTTGGGTGGGGCTGCCCCCTCTTACAGACCATCTCCGGCCCCCTGTGAGAAACCCTCTCCCTCTGAATCTCTGTCTCCCCCTAACCCCCGCCCCCCCGCCATGCTGCTCTCGGTGGCTAAGCCAGCAGCCGGTTCTCAGACATCGTTCAGCGCCTGCCTCAGCGGGTGGGCCAGCCGCCCTGCGATGCTTCGTCACCAAGCACTGTTCTCCTCCCACCCCACCCCGCTCTGGCTCCTCCGGTGGCCTAGGAGCCCCGTGCTTCAGGAAGGACCCCTTATCTCCTGCCCCGCCCGCCCTCTAGGGGTGGCCCAGTGCTGACGGCTCGTCAGAGAAGCCTCTCCCTTAGCAGCCACAGGCCCCCGAGGCACCAAAAGCACAGGAAAGCCAGGGCCTCTGCCTGGACGTATTTCCAGAGCCGGGGGTGCTGGCGGGGTGCTGAGTGTCCCCCCGCCCCCCGCCGTGCGGCTCCCCTCACCGGGCTGCATCATCATCGACGTCCTCTTCCCTTGCACCTCGGCATCCAGGTCCTCCCTCTCCTCCTGGCTGTTGCGCAAACTCCAGCAGAGCCGGTGCAGCTGGGAGGAGGCAGGTCCCCTCAGGCCTTGCCACTCGGGCCGGCAGTGCCTTGGCTGGCGGGTGGGCCCGGGGATTGAGGGACTGAAAGGGACCCGGTCCTTGACCTCCAGCACAAACAGGAGGATGGGGTGGGGAAAGCAGGGCACTCGGCGGCTGGCCCAGAACGCCCGGGCAGGACTTACGTGCTTGTCCGGAATAGGGTCTGTGAGTAGGGAGATGCCCAGGATGGTGAGGAGACTGACGATGAAGAGGAATATGGCGAAATAGAGGTAGTGCACGCCGCAGATGATCGGAGGGCACTTGCTGTCTGACGAGCAGGTCTGGCGTCCGTAGGCAAACTCAGACACCAACCGGATGAAGCCGAGCAGGAGCCCGCCGATCAGCCCCCAGAAGGCCCCCTGCCGGGGAGGAGCCCCAGGGTCACTGAGCGGGGGCGGGGGATGCACAGCCCCTCAGTCTCAGCTCCTGGAGTAGCTGAGCTCCAAAGCCAATCTTGTCATGCTAAGGTCCCCCCACCCCCCGCAGGAGCACTGTGTGGGCAGCAGGGGGGGGGTGCCTTCTGGGCTGAACACAGACCTGAGCACCTGAGCGCCCCTCAGGCTAGTCAGAAGGTCAGAAACACTGCGCATGCTCGGAAGGTGGGTCAGACACAGGCACCTCCAATGCAGTGCGTCCGGAGAGACCCAGTCCTCCCGGTCCTGTAAGGGCACCTCCATCTCCCTGGCTGCTCATCCCCGTTCCTCCCGCTCCAGCCTGCCCTGCCTCCCAGCCATCAGCCGTTCTGCTGGCTCTCCTTCTCAGTGTATCTGGAGCCCGTCCGGGTGGCTCAATGGTTACGTGTTGACCTATGAACCAGGTCACGGTTCAATTCTGGGTCAGGGCACAGGCCTGGGTTGCAGGCTCCATCCCTAGTGTGGGGCCTGCAGGAGGCAGCTGGTCCATGACTCTCTCAGTATTGATGTTTCTCTGTCTCTCTCCCTCTCCCTTCCTCTCTGAAATCAATAAAGATATATATTTTTTTAAAATATGACTCGACGAAAAATAAAAAATTCCGACAAACGGTGCTTTCAAAGTCTGATGAACGCACACCTGAGCCATTGCTGGGCTCTGCTGGCCTCATCGAAGGGGAGGTGGGGGCTGCAACTGTGCCTCCCACTGCGCACGTGCGCTCTCTGAGCAAGACACGCCCCGGGCACGGAGGCAAGCGGCGGGCGGTTACCCTCAGCCAGACGCGGGTGAGGGCGGGCTCCGTGGCACAGGGAGGGAAACAGGTCAGAGCCGGCCTTCCCCACAGGCACGAGGAGCGTGGAGCACCTCTCCGGGAGGAAACCAACCCTCAGAAAGCACGCGATGCCGCGCTGTGAACCCCGAAACACGAGCGACCTTCCCCGGGCAGCTCTGGCCAAGACAGCCACACCCACCTGCTCGGTGACTCGCTTGCAGAATATGGCGAGCAGGAAGATGGCGGCGATGGGCGGCACCATGTAACTCTTCACGGCGTGCATGTAGTCAAACAGCTGCTCACTGCTCGTCGTTTGGATCACAGGGACCCAGATGATGGTGACAATGAGTAAGATGACAACAAAAAACCTGTCGATGAAACGACAGTCAACGGCCGTTTGGCGCGTCCCCTCACCCCTGCCCCCCACACTGAAATGTCTACAAGCCACAAACGGTCAACGATTCCTCAGGTCAACGCCAGGCCCATTCCTACCTGTGGGCACAGGAGACAGCCCCGCCCCCAACGCTAGCAGCCACGTGGCTGCAGACAAAGCCCTCCAGCTTCTGAGCGACAAGGACAAACAGTGTCCGTTCGCCTGTCCCTGGACATGGCTAGGTTCTTAGCATGTGTGCAGGTGGGTGTGAGGCAGTCATGCTTAAAGCATGTACTACCTGAAAACTGCCAATAAAGACAGCCTCAGAAGCAGGGATCGGAGAGAAAGGAGATGAGCCACATGCTTCTTCACGCAGGTAAAGGAAGCAGGGAGACAGTGGGCCACGTTACATGCACGCAGGCTGGACGTGGTCAAGGGCAGTCACCGTGAAGCCTCTGGGCAGAGACGGCCACACGGACAGGGCTGTGTGCCCACGCCAGGCCTCGCATGCTGCTGGGTGGCATCGTGGGCGACACCAGGGCTCTAAGATGGACGAATCCCCCCACTTACCGTGAGGCCTCAGGTAGCCCAGTCCCTCCCCTCAGCCTCTCCCCCCACTTCCCAGAGAGAATAAGACAGCAGAACTTCCTTTAATGGCACGCGGACTGAATGAGATGATGAGACACTGTATGTAAATGTCCTCACAAGGACTATTTTGGAGCGACAGCAAACCTTGCTAATTTTTTTCAGTGATTACTTAATTCTTTTCCCAAGTACATTTCCTATGTGATTATAAAAGCAATACATTTTCTATGTGATTATAAATTGCAAAACGGCAGCAAAAATATACAGAATCACACTGTGTACAGACAGGCTGAGTCCATAGGTAGTCTATGGTCTAAATGTTTCATGCAGCCCTAACCGGTGTGGCTCAGTGGATAGAGCGTTAGCCTGCGGACTGAAAGGTCCCAGATTCTATTCCGGTCAAGGGCATGTACCTTGGTTGCAGGCACATCTCCAGTAGGGGATGTGCAGGAGGCAGCTGATCGATGTTTCTCTCTCATCCATGTTTCTAACTCTTTCCCTCTCTCTTCCTCTCTGTTAGAAATCAATAAAATATATTTAAAGAAATAAATGTTCCATGCAATGACCCTGGGCCACCGCGTCACAGCAGCAGTCACCGAAGCGGCAGGGCGACCCTTCACCTGGCTGTCACCATGAGCTCCCTCTCGGTGGCCGCCGGCCGAATCTGGGTGTAGATGTCCACTGTGAAGAGGGTGCTGGCGCTGTTGAACACGGAAGTCAGGGTGGACATGAGCGACGCCCACAGTGCGGACAGCATCAGGCCGCGGGCACCTGGAAGGGAAGGGACATCTCCTGGGCCTCCCGTCTGTCCACACAGGAAGCGGGCAGCCTCTTCAGAAACCGCATTTCCAGGTACCGCACTTTCTCTACAAAGTAGGCAAGTTCTACTTGGAGTGAGATTTCATCGCAGAGATGCACACCTTACACTTGTCCTTGCTTGGCGAGAGACTCACTCCTTCCTGCTATGTCTTCATATAATAATGGAGCTAACCTTTTCTGAGGGTCACCTTAACCAGAACGCTTCTTAGCATCGGCCTGCCGATCCCCCCTCCCATGCCGAGTGACAGACACCCCTGCGGCCTCCCCCCTTTGCAGATGAGGAGCCAGAGATGCAGAGAAGGTCAGACTCTAGACAAGGGTGCCTGTCCTTGTGCCTCAGTGTTTTCATCCGTAAACTGGGCACGGAAGCACTTACCACAAGCTGCTGTCAAGATTAAGACAAGTCAAGTAGATGGGTCAGCACAATCCCCAGTGCAGTGCTCCCCAATGTTAGCGATGACCCTAACCATTGAGCCATGTTACCTGTTGGGCTACCCCGGGGGGGGGGGTAGGGACCTTGATCTGCCGGGAGCCTGAAGGCCACTGGAATGAGGCCCAGGGTACTAACAGGCTGCTCGGCAGGCCACATTGTGTCCTTGGACTTGCCCTGCTCCAGGCACCCTCCCGCCCCCTCACTCATGCCTCCGTTTCCACCAGAGGCCGGCGGCCTGCAGATAGCTCACAGCCCGAGCACCTGCTCCAGCGCGCACAGATCCCCATCTCTGTGGCCCGGAGGTCCATTTCTTCCTTCTCCTTTGTAAATATTTTAAAAACACATTTTATTGCTTTCGGAGAGGAAGGGAGAAACGCCAACGATGAGAAAGAATCATTATGGGCTGCCTCCTACATGCCCCACTGGGGAGCACGCCTGAAATCCAGGCCTGTGCTCTGACCGAGACTGGAACTGCAATCTCCCGGCTCCTAGGCCAACACCCAGCATGGGGCTTTTCAGGGGGGGTGGGGAGTTGGGGGGCAGAACCCACTCCTCACCTTTGGGCAGCAGCCCGACGATGAGCAGGGCGTAGGCGATGGGGCTGCAGGAGGTCTTGGTGCCGCAGTGCTTCTCGCACTCAGAGGGCGTGACGCAGGCCACTTGGTCTGCGGACAGAGACAGACAGACAGCCCGTCGGCCTGGCGCTCTAGCAGCCCAGCTCAGGGAGAGCGGGGCTGGGGGGGCGACCGATTCGTCGTCCCACAGGTTCTGGGGTGACCGGCGGTGCTTCCAGGTCGTGATCCTAGCCTCTCTCAGGGGGGGGTGGGGGTAGAGACAAAGGCCGGAGCCGGGCGCTGAGGAGTCAGGAGTTTGGTGCTTCTGCCGGTCCGGGACCTGGGCATGCCTTTCGGTGACCAGCTACTTGTTAGGCGAGTGAAAGGGTTTCACACTACGTGTGAGCAGCTCATAGGCCTCCCGCCTTGGCCCGGATAGGGCGCCATTTCGGGGCACTGGGAGGACAAGCTGGACAGGGGAAGACAAGGAGTGACTGTGTGCTCTTCAGGAGCGGACACCCAGGACAGGAGCTGCCCCGTGAGGACCCACAGAAGACGAACACGGGCCAGGAGGCGGCAGCTGCCGCCCAGGTGTGCGGGGACAGCGGTGGTTCGCTGGGGACAGCTGTCCTGCTGAGGAAGTGGTGACCGAGCTGCTAGAGAAAGCATGTGCGAGCTCTGGGGGCGGCATTGTGCCTAGCCACTGGCATCTGCCCACTTGGCTCTCTGCTCTCCCCTCCGGTACCGAGACCTCCGCTGCCTGGTGGGGTTGGGGGGCCAGGAGCCAGGCCTGGCCGTTCTGGGAATTCCGGCCCCTTGGTCACCAGGCCCGGGGCCTGTCACCCATGTGAGTTCTCTAGGACTCCCCTGGGGTCTCTGCGGGAACCCCGGGGAGAGGAAGCCCCCTTGCTTTGGGGGTTGAGCTGGCGGGACAGAGGCTGGTGCCGCTGTGACTGTCTTGCCACCTGAAGGCGACAGCAGCCCAGAAGAAAGAGGAGCCGAAGGCAGGTCCCTTTCAGACAAACGCCCGGTGACGGGCTGCAGAGAACACGAGACAGAGGCCGTGCGTGGCCGGACCCGGCGGGAGAGCCCACATGGGGCCAGGCCGGAGCATCGGGCGGCTGCGCAGCGTCTTCTTCCAGGAGCGTGGCAGGTGCAGCCCTCACGCTGAGCCCCTCTGGCTTTCTACACTGGGCGTGCGTAAGTGGGTCCGTGACTGGGCCCGTCCTGGGACTGGGACACGTGGTGCTGGCCTTGCCCCCCAGGGCTCTGCCCGGTGCATCCTGTCACCTCTCTGCACCTCCGGGTCCGAGGCTGGAGGGACCTGGCTTCCTGAGGCCACTCCGCCAGCGGGAAGAGCTGTGCCCGGTTCCCCTCCCTCAGCAGCTTGCAGAGTCTCAGCCACATGCCGTTCTGCCCGGCGTTGTCTGTCACGGGGGGGTGGGTGGGAGGGTCGGGAGTATGGAGTGGGGGGGGGGCATGATGCCAGGACTCTTGGGTCCTGGAGAGCACAGGGGCCCATTTCCCATTAATGCAGAGGCACCGCCCAGGCCCCCGGGAGCACCACCTGACAGGTTCAGGGATGCTGACAGACCAGAGGGAACCAGGATCAGAGAGGCGGGGCTCAGTGGTTGAGCATCAGCCTCTGAACCAGGAGGTCACGGTTCAACTCCCGGGTTGTGGGCTCGATCCCTAGTGTGGGGCGTGCAGGAGGCAGCAGGTCCATGATTCTCTCTCGTCATGGACGTCCCTCTCTCTCCCCCTCTCCCTTCCTCTCGGCAATCCATAAAATCACATGGAAGAAAGAAACAGAAGCAGCGCGTGCCTCAGGGCAGGCTGGAGGACGACCCGGGTGAGAGACGTCACTCACAGGCGGAGCAACAAGCTCGCTTGCCCGTTGGCCTGGTCACGCTGCAGGGAAGACGCGAGGCCGTGGCCGCTGTGTGCCCTGGCTGCCTCTAACAGAGCGCATGCTCCCTGCGAGCTGAACCGATAAACACACCGGGGCGGAGGGCCAGCAGCCAGCAGAACTAGGGCTGGGCTAGAGCCACAGGATTGCGACAGCTCATCAAGGGGAAGGGATGCTTTACAGCATTTCATGGAAAGAATGTGGCCGCAGAGTCAGAGGTACTTTGGGGGTTACGTGAGTTCCCCCTCCTCCGAGCCTTATCCAGGCAGTGAGGTACAAGGCCTCTCTGGGGCCGGAGCACAGCACCGCCCACAGGGCGCTGGGCAGGGGACGGACCCAGCCTTCCTGGCACAGAGCGCTGGTCGGCTCTTCCAGGGCCTCTGCCGGACTTCTCTCAGCCGTGCCCCTCCCCAAACCACGGGCTCCCAAGGCAGCCGTCTGGGCACCGGGACACCAGAGGGCTTCTGGTCACAAGGCAGGAGTGGATGGGGGCACGCACATGAGGCCCGGGACCCTACCTGTGTACAGGATGCGGCTGATCATGCCGGGCATCACCGCGGTGAACATGGGCAGCAGCTTCAGGTACCCGCACATCACGCAGCCCCCCTTCACGTGGAACAGGTTCTTCCCCGCCAGGCACCGCTGCACAAAGACCTGCCAAGGAAACGCGACGTGAGGGCGGGGCTGCTCGCGGGCACTCAGGGCCGGCCCCTGGCGGAGAGCCTGTGGTGACCCTGCCCCAGGCTCCTTCAGGGCACCCCGGCCGGAGGAGATGCGTGACCAGGAAGCGAGCTTTGCTCAGGGCACGGCTGCCGGGGGGACAGGGAGGCGTGGCTGGCGCCGATGCAGTGCTTCCGCCTGCCCCCCAGCAAGGATGAGACTCCCTCCTCGGGGCCACAGCAACGGAGCCCTGAGACGCCAATCAAAGCAAAGGTGGGTTCCAGGCGACAGATGGTATTCCGACCTCGGACCGCCTCCACTCCTCTCATCTAAGTGAGCCAGCCGAGCCTTTAAAATGCAAAACTGCCCTCCAGCAGAGGTTTGGTGACCCAGTTTCACGGGGCTCCTGCTTTAAGAGGCACCGCGTGCTCGGCCGAGCAGAACAGGACAGCTGGCAGGGGCGAAGCACTTAAGAAAAAGCCACGACACGGGGCAGCGCGTCAGAACCGTTCAGCATGACACGTGCCCTGAACCACATCCCTGAAGACCCTGAAATCACGCGGGAAAGTGCCCGCAGCGAGACGGTAACTGCACAGCGCAGGATGCAACGGTGGCACACGCCTCGACTCCATACGGAGGAGTCCACCGAGTAAACCAACGTGATCACAGCGGTTAGCTGCCCGGCCGGCGGGGCTCAGGGGTTGAGCGTCGACCTATGAACCAGGAGGTCACGGTTTGACTCCCAGTCAGGGCACAGGCCCGGGTTGTGTGCCCGATCCCCAGCAGGGGGCCTGCAGGAGGCAGCTGATCCATCACTCTCTCTCTCCTCATTGATTTTCTCTCCCCCCCCTTCCTCTCTGAAAAAAAAAATGTATCCATGTTACTACATATAGCTATACGTACTTTCTTTTCATTTCTATATTTCCTTCCCATGTGTGAATATGTCACAATTTATTTCATAACCCTCATTGAGAGAGCGCCACCGAATGTTCAGAATAAGTTTGAGTCCTTAAAAATCCAACTGATATACCGATAGGCTGCATTTCATTGATTGGTTCCACTGAGGAGAACTGACTCATTTTTCATGGCCACAGAACTACGATGTAGAGGCTGAGAGGAAAGAAGAAAAAGCCCCTGCCCCGCACCCCCCTGCAGGGCACCCCGTCCCATCACCTGGTCGCTGCACCAGTAGTACACGGAGAGGATGGGGATGCCAAAGACGACGCCAGGCCAGGGCAGGTCGCCCGTGATGGCGTTTCGGAAGATGTGGAAGGAATCCTTGCGGGGCAGGTAGCACTCGGGCATGGCGGTCCAGTTTCCGTCCTGGATGATGCTTGGCTTCGCGTGGGGGTACTTCTGCAGGAGCCCCTGGTACCCGCCCACTTCCTTAAAGGCTGAAAGACAACAGGGAACGTGTCAGCACCGCGCCCGGCACCATCGCAGCTCGTCGCCACGTGGATGAACTGCATCTCAGATACCAGGTGCGAGGGAGTGGCAATAGTTGAGACCGCACGTGGCTCAGCAGAGAAGGAAGAGGCTGGGGGACCTGGTGGCCGTGTGCCCAGTCCCCCTGCTCCTGCTGGCAGAACCCCTCTTCCCAGCTCTGCAACCCATGGGGCCTCGGTGGGCCTCATCCCCCATCCCAGTCTGGTATGTGACCCCGGGAGTGGATGTGAGACTGCGCTCAGTCAGAATGATTCGTCTGCTCAAGAAATCAAACCAGCTTGCTTTCTTCCTCTGCGGCTCTCGGCTCGCATGCAGTTTGGGGCTGCCTGCCTCGCTGGTGCAGGCGGAACCCTGGATCTACCCTGCCTGGCGGTGCTGTGGCCTGGAACAAGCTTAGCAAACTAGGAATGGACAGGACCGACCTTAGAATGACTGAATGTCTGCAGAAAACGACAGCCAATATTTAACTGCGAAACCTTCAGAACTTCCCTTTAATATTGGGACCGAGACAAGAATGCCTGCTCTCTCTGCCTCTATTCACTGCTGTACTCAAGGCCACGGCCAGGGGAATAAGGCAAGAAAAAGACACAAAGCATCAAGTTGGAAGGAAGGAAAGGAAGAGTAACTCCTGGACTGGGTGCTGGTTCCCACCTGACCCGTGCGTGTGCACTTGACGCCTTTCTCTCCAGGAAGCCAAGTCCCCCCGCCCCCCATTTCCGCAGGACCTGAGAGGCGCCTCCTCCGGAGATGAAGAGGCTGAGCAGGCTGAGGCGATGGGCGGCCTCAGAGACCCCCCACGGTGCCCGGGGTTCCCCAGCTTTACTCACTGAAGCCCATCAGCAGGAGGGAGCCCAGGACGATGATGCTGGCGTTGAGGGTGTCGGTGTAGACCACCGTGATAAAGCCACCTGCGGGGGCAGGAGAGGGGACGGACGCCATGTGGGGCTCACGCCTCTTCCGCCTGTTCATCTCCCCCAGGTCCCCACACTCACACCTTTGTCCCAACCACTCCGGCGCGTCTCACAACCACTCGGGCGCAGTCTTAGCGCACCGTGCTCTCTCGGGAACACCCTTTCTGATCTCCCGCTGGGTTCTCGTCTTGCCGGCTGTCTCCATGTCCCTTGCTCCCCACTTTCCGGATGAACCTAAACCTGGCAGCCTCCCGCGGGAACCCTGTCCGTTTCTTTAACGTCTCAGCTGGAAGCACGCCTGACTCTCCCTGCCAGATGCCAGCAGCATCTCCGCGGTGCCACCCACCACGTGTGCAGACAGCCCACCGTGCTCGGCGCCTCCGGCCCGGCCACAGGCGCTCCAGGCGCGGGAAAACGCAAAGCTGAACACCCGGCCTCGGGGTCCACTGGGTCCCCACGAGGAGGAGGGGCTCGGGCGTTAACATAAACCCGCGTGCCTAGCGCCTCACCTGAGATCATGTAAACGCCAGTGACCGTCACCAGGACCATGGTGGCCTGGTAAACATCCAGCCCCAGCACCAGCCCCATGAACATGGCCCCGGAGCAGATCTCCACCTGCAACGACACCGGGCAACAGGCTGCACGTCCCTTCGGCTCGGTCACCCCAGCCCGAGACACACTGCCCTTCCAAGCCACCCGCAGTTAGCAGGCGGCCTGCGTCACTAGGGGTACTGGGTGAGGGCCCCCCAAGTTCATTGTGCCCCAGGAGTTCAGCCCAGGCCGGCACCTGAGGGCTTGGCCAACCCGGTTGTCTGCTGAACACACTGAGCCCTCTCCCCCACCGGGGTGGGAGGGAGCAATTCTGTGCAGGACCAGAGCGACGGTGAGCCTCAGGCTTTGCGGCCACACCAGCCCTGTTCCTTTATGACCCTTAGCACCCCGAAACGCTTCCTGAGCTCCAGGACTGGAGGAAGCCGGCCACCACCAGCACTGCCTATGGGCGGGTTCTGAAGACACAGGTTACCAAAAGCCAGCCGCTGTGGCCCAGCCAGTGTGGCTCAGTGGTTGAGTGCCAACCTAGGAACCAGGAGGTCACAGTTGGGATTCCCAGCAGGGCATGTCATGGCGAGCGATTAAACTCCCAGTTTCCCAGGTCCAACTCCCGAGGGGACACTTTGCGTGTTAGCCTTTTATATATATAGATTCTTCTTCTGCTCTAGCTTGAACAACAGTGGCCCGGACGTCACTTATGGGGCCCCAGGGTGAGCTGCTGGGACAAATATAGCACAGTCCTGGGTACTATTTTCTTTCTTGGGCTGGCTCTTCTACCACTTACTGAGATCTTATAGAAGAGATAGAGGAATAAGTACAGAATAGCGAGGAGGAACTGGATCCGGTAGCCACCAAACCGCTTCCTCAAATATTCCGGCATCGTCACCACCTGCAGGAGCAACAGGAGAAGTCGCTGTCAGACACACCGGACGGCCAAATGCACCACGTGCTGGCGGTCACGGGGAGCAGCCAGGGTGGGCATGGCCCGGGAAGACAAGATGCAGGTCCGGCTCTGGCTTTGTGCTGCACAGCAGCTGCAAGGAGGAGAGAATCAAACAGGACAGGCACTCCTCTGCTGCCTTCAAGAAGCCTGGAATCCAGGCCGGCGGGCGTGGCTCAGTGACTGAGCATTGACCCAGGAACCAGGAGGTCATGGTTTGATCCCTGGTCAGGGCTCAGGCCCGGATTTTAGGCTCCATCCCCCGTGTGTGGTCTGCAAGAGGCGGCTGATGGGTGCTTCTCTCTCCTCATGGATGCTTCTCTCTCTCCCTCTCCCTTCCTCTCTGACATCAATCAATAAAATATACAGAAGCTTGGAACCTGCTTCGAGGGCAGTCCTCGGAGAGAGAAGGAAATCCAGTTCATTCAGAATGTTCAATGACGACAAAGCACTTTTAACGGCCACCTCACACACTACAAATCTGACAGGTGCGAGAAGAGGCGACTCCGTGTCAGCGGTGCTCCGGGGTGCTGGCGCCGAATCCTGTTCCCGGCTGCTCCCAGGCGTAGGCTGCGCGCCTCGTGGGCAGGGAGGGAGCCACTGTGGTCAGTAGATCCTGGGCCTGAGCGCCGCGCCTGGCTCGCGCAGGTGAGTAATCATCACGTGAGGCGTGTCTCACCGTCCGTCCGAATGTCCTCACGTGCTGGTCCTCCCTCCTCTCCCCATCTAACTCCAGTCCCACGGCTTCCAGCCCTTTCGGGGGCTCCCCACGCCGGCATCTCCTCTGGCCGCTCACCGGCTTTCCATCCCCTCCTGCCACCCGGAAGCTCGCTTCGCGGGCCGGTCCTCGGATGTCCGATGCCGACTGCAGCGGTCACGACAGAGGCCGCAGCGCACGCTCCCGGTCCTGGGGCCGCAAGTCCCAAGTCTCCGCAGGGTTGGCTCCGCAGGGGACGGGCCGGCTCTGCCTCTCTCCTGGGCTGGTTGAGGGTCTTCTCTCTGTACGGTCTGGGTCTGCATTTCCTCTTCCCGGGAATCCAGGCCCGATCAGGCCCACCCTCATGAGCTGGTTTTAACCTTCTTGAAGGCCTCATCTCAAAAAGAACAGTCACATCAGATAATTTTCCTGGATTGTGGCTTCACAATTGCACGTGTCAGCACAGCCAATGAGCCTGTTACGTTTTTAATGCCCTCTCCACAAACATATATACAATATACATCCATGCCCGGGCCAGGGACTGAACTTGGGACCGAGTGCCCTGATTGGGAATCAAACCGGCAACATTCCAGTGTACGGTACGATGCTCTACCCTCCTGAGCCACACTGGCCAGGGGCTCCACAAATAGTTTTAAGTTTAACAGTTTTATGAGATATAATTTGCCCTCGGTGAAATTCTCCCAATTTTATGTCCAGTTTTAGGAGTGTGGGGAAATGTGTACAATTGTGCAATCACCCCGCACTCCAGGTACAAAGCATCTCCAAAACCTCCACAAAGCCTCTCGGGCTCGCCGTCCAGGCCTCCATCCACCCCTGCAAGAAAACCAAGGTAGAAAATAGAGTAACTGAGCCGAAACTGGTTTGGCTCAATGGATAGAGCGTCAGCTTGCGGACTGAAAGGTCCCAGGTTCGATTCCGGTCAAGGGCACATCCCCAGAGGAGGGTGTGCAGGAGGCAGCTGACTGATGTTTCTCTCTCATCGATGTTTCTGACTCTCTATCTCTCTCCCTTCCTCTCTGCAAAAAGTCAATAAAACATATTAAAAAAAAAATAGAGTAACTGGTAACTGACACTCACCCCAGCCTTGATGTATATGGGAGCGAATACCCAACCGAGAGCGAAGAGCAGGTACGGAGACTGAAACAAAAAAAAAGGCATCAGGGTCCCACCCAGGCCGCTCGCTCAAGTACGAGCAAGCTCGCTCACTACCTACCTGTTCGGGCCTAACTGAGGTCCTGCCGGGCCTGAAGAGTCACAGCCCGCGCCCCCCTCCCAGCCAGCCAACGGCACGGAGGGACACCTGAGGGCTGCCTCCACAAGGGTGCATCCTGAATGGTAGGGGGCTCTCTGAGCCAATTTCCAAGGTATTTATTAGTATTCATTGTTCACCTGCTTCCAGATAGAAAGGAAGGTGACTTATAATGAAATATATAGCTAGAGAAGGAAGAAAAGTCAGAAACTATTCGGAAACATGGAGAGGAACTACCAAGACTGCACACGAGTTATTGAAATTGAGAACAAAATTGGGTCTGGCTTTCTTTACAAGCAATGGGATATACGAGGAATGGAGGGAAGTGGAGCATTTCTTATTAGGATTGGAATTGAACCTGCGACTTTTCAGTCTGCAGGCTGACGCTCTATCCATTGAGCCAAACCAGTTTCGGCTAAAATAATTATTTTTTATTAATTTCAGAGAGGAAGGGGGGGGAGAGAGAGAGATAGAAAACATCAGTGATGAGAGAAAATCATTGATTGGCTGCCTCCTGCATGCCCCCTAATGGAATTGGGCATATGCCCTTGACTGGAACTGAACCCAGGATTTTCAGTCAGCAGGCCGACACCCATCCACTGAACCAAACCAGCTAGGGCTAGACGTATTCTTTATTTTTGTTGTCCATGAGAAGAAAGAGGTGACTCACACAGATATGTACATATTTATATACAGACATATATGCATATATCTAAGTGTTAAAATGGTCTTTTCCCTATATGACCAGTTCCCTAAAACAGTTTATATTCCTACAGTCCCTGGAATATAAATATTGTCTGTCTCTTCATTAATTTACCAAGAAGAGAAGAAACTAGCATGTTTTGTTTGTTTTTTTTTTTTGAGAAACTGAAGACTTGATTCCTTTCTCCCATGCCTTCTCAAGAAGCAGTCAATATTTACTCAAAGGTGGAAGCAAGTTTTGATGTTTATGACTTTCTTTGGACAAAGATCAAGATGCAGGCTTGTCACTACACACCTATCACTTACAGTCCACTCGAAGGCCCCCACAGCAATCCCCGAGGCCGCTCCCGTGCCCGCCAGGCCCATGAAGTGGGCAGGGCCAATGTTTGAGGCATAAAGAGAAGCACCAATCTGGCAATCAGAAGACAATTCCACATCAAAACGTGCAGTCCGTGTCCGGGAATTCATTTCACAAATGTAAACTCAAAATGTACACTTCTTTTCCCAAGGGGTTACTTCCTGGCATAATTCCCATTCGGTTCCTTCTATACAAACCCTAACCGTAAGGCAGAAGCCCAGCGAAGAGGGAGACAGAGAAAAGGTAGGACAGCCATTCTGTTGCCACCCTCCCCCGCTCCATAGGCTTACCTGCAACTCACGAACATAGAAATGTGAGCAGGAGTGTAATCCATCATTGTTTAGAGATAATTTTAAAATGTTAACACTCGGTTATGGAACTAGTTAAAATACACAAAAACACTGAAATACACCGCCGCATAAACAAATATGAAGGAGCTCTAGTAAGTCATAAAAATAAGTTAAACTATATTATAATCTCATTAAAATATTACGTGTGTACATTATGCTTGTGCACATATATGTTTATATATGCATGGGAGACATTCTGGTAAAAAAAAAATATATATAAAACAAAATACTTCTGGGGACTGGAATTACAGGTGTAGAGATGGATACGGGAGAAAATTTCAAGGTCTACACTAGGACTTTAACTTTTTTTTTTACAACCAACAGCTGTTATTTTCAAAAAGAAAAAAAATCTCAGTGGCATTTAAAACGAACAAAATCCCTTCTAAACCAAAAATAGCTTTTTAACAGAATGGAGGCAGCCACTCTGTTAAAACAAAAGTCCAATTATTATGCTATTGATATAAGACACATTTAAAATCAAATTATCAAGGGAGGCTTAAAATAACAAAGCCTTTTAGTAAAAACAAACAAGCAAGCAAACAAATGAAAACAGCACTGTTTTTAACAATCTTAACATAAGCTAAAATAGCATATAATACCAAAAGCAATAAACAGGGCAAAGAAGGCTGTTGTTATAACTATGAAAAATAAAATGCACTAAGACACAGTTGAGAACATACAGGCATCAACATCTTAGCAATAATAAATATGAGGCCACATAATCTTAAAAGAGGCACATAGTAAGTACTCAAGTGATGATAGGCATTTTTACTATTAGGAATATTCATGATGGGTGTCACAATACTGCAGAATTATATATGCCAAAATTGCCCAATAATATGGTAAATAAAAGGAAGAATGCTCAAATAATACTATGCAATTGCATATAAATATGGGGTGGGGCAAAAGTAGGTTTACAGATGCATATATGAAAAATAATACAATAATCCTATCTAATAAAAGAATAATATGCATATTGACCATACTTCTACTATACCCAAAAGCCACCAACCAATCAGGAATGAGTATGCAAATTAACCCAACCAAGATGGCTGCAGCCACAGAGAGAGCAGGAAGGAGGCTTGGGTTTCCCTGGCAATGGAGGAAATCAAGTTTTCCGCCTGCCCTGGCCTGCCTTGGCCTCCACTTAAGGCTACAAAGTTTCAATTATAGAAGATTAATAAATCCTAACAATAAATCCTACTGGGATCTGGCCTAAAAGGGCAGTCAGACATCCCTCAAGTGGTGTCAGATTGGAGAGGGTACAGGCTGGGCTGAGGGACACCCCCGCCCCCCTGTGCACGAATTTTGTGTGCCAGGCCTCTATTCTCTCTATATAAAAGCCTAAGCAATCATCAACTGACTGCTATGATGCGCACTGACTACCAGGGGGCAGATGCTCAACACAGAAGTGGTGCCTCGGTAGTTGTGGTTCTTGGATGATGCACTCGAAACCAGAGAGGAGGGAGCTTGATTCTAGGTTGAGTCACCTAAGAATCACCCTCTGACACTCTGGAACCCCTCAGGGGATGCTGGAAAGCCAGTTTCAGCCCCATCTTCGCAGGCCAGGCCAAGGGCTCACTGGTGCATGAATCCGTGCACCGGGCCTCTTGTTAATTCTATATAATAAAGAGTTAATATGCTAATTAGACCGAACACCAGAATGCCAGTCTGGACAACTGTCTAGAGGACCTTTCAGATGCAGCCAGGGCAGTGAGGGCTGAGCCCCTTGCACGATGTTGTGCATCGGGACTCTAGTAACTGATAACACGATAATAAACTGTGTTTCACGTGCTCACAACTGTAAAGCTATTTTTGCCCCATCCTGTGTAAGATATCAATATCTACTTACCTATGTTTATACAGACCTGGGAAGATATTACCACATTGTAATGAAAGGGAGGTTAAAAGGTCATAATTCATGGCTCTGGCCAATGGTGAGAGCATCGGCCCCTGAACCAAAGGGTCTCAGGCTCAACTCCCACCCCCGGTCGGAGCGCATGTGGGAGGCAACCAGTCAATGTCTCTCTCCCCCCTCTCCTCGGGTGAGGATGAAAAAGAAAAGGTCACCATTCATTAATTCAATCCTTATTAGAAATGTCCATTGCCATCTGGCGCCAGGCACTGTTCTGGGGGGGGGGGGTACTGGTGTGTCAAACAGAAAAAAGGCCTTGCCCTCATGAAGACAACATTCTTTTGGGAAGAAGAGCATAAGTAAAATAAAGTAGAAGCTTATTTTCTAGTATAAGCAGCAGCAATTGGGTGGCCGGGACAGACTGAGAGGAGATCTGAGGAATGCCAGAAGAGGAGGGGAAGCAAGCCGAGGGAAACTGGGGAGAAGCCCCGGGTGGGAGAGAGTAGCCTCCGGAGGGAGAAGCCTCTGGTGGGAGAACTGGGGCCAGGGGTCCTGAGAGGTGAGGGAAGAAGGGTAGACAACCTGTGGCCTTTAGTAGCAGCTGGGCTTTCATTCTGGGGGCCTGGGGGCTGTTAGTAACTGCTGGGCTTCCATTTTGGGGGTCAGGAGACCCCCCACAGGGTTTAAGCATAAAAGTGAGATGGTCTGACTCAAGCTGAACTGGCTCCCAGTACTGTAACGCACTGGATGCATGCTAATACCCATTCTAGATTGTGCGCTGCCGGAGGGCAGGACTATTTCCTTGAACCGGCTAGTTTCATCGGGACATGAGAGCTTCCTGAACTGGCAGAAGGACACAGACATGCAAGTAAGTGCAGAGAGTCCAAGTGTGTTCCCGTACCTAGTGAGTGGTTATTAAACGAAAACGGAGTTAATTGGGAACATTTAGGTAACAAACTACTTAGGAGTTAAAGGAACCACCAATGAAATGGCTTTCCTCGTTTAAAAATTTCAAAATATTCTGAGTATAAAACATCTAAATTAAAATAATAAGCAAGCTGCCCAGCTGGCATGGTTCAGTGATTGAGTGTCAACCTATGAACCAGGTGGTCACGGTTCCATTCCCAGCCAGGGCACATGCTCAGATTGTGGGCTCGATCAGCAGGAGGCAGCCGATCCATGATTCTCTCTCATCACTGATGTCTCCCTCTCTCTCCCCCTCTCCCTTCCTCTCTGAAGTAAATAGAATATATTTAAAAGTAAGATAATAAGTTAACATGTACCCCCCAAAGTGGACGCCACACTCACCAGCCACCACGCCAGGCTTCGGCCAGCCAGGAAGAAGTCCTCTATGTTCCCACGATTGCTGGTCAGGATAGCCTTAAACAACAGAGCGCAATGGGACAGGGAAACAAAGACACGGTCTCTTACAGGGTAAATCCCTCCAGGGAGACACCAAACCCAGGCTCCCCTTCTTTCTTTTCAGGACTAGAAGGCCGTACCCCCCGAGGTGGGGGAGGGCTCATGCTGGCCTTACTGGAGACTCTAGTCTCTTCCAGCTCTGACACTGCATGGCGGTGTCCCTATCTCTCCATTCTTGTAAAAATAATATTGCTTCATTTTTGTTCCAAATAGTTGACTAGAGGCACGGTTTCCAGCAGCGTCTTGGAGATGATACTGTACACACGTGGAGTGGGGAAACCTCCCTAAGCCAACCAGGAAATGCCGAAGACGTAAAGGAAAAGAGAGAGAGTAGAGTTCTTCTAAGTGCAGAAAAGTCCAAATGACAAGAAGACCCCAGGAACAGAGTCTGGGCAGTGGCTCTCAGCCAGGACGATTTCCGTCCCATCCCTCGAGGGGACACGTGGTGATGTCTTAGAGACCTTTTGGTGGTGGATGGGAAGGGGTCAGGGCACTTCCAGGCATCTTATAACACACAGGACGGTCCCCACAATGAAGAAGCATAGTGCTTGAGGTTGAGAAACGGGTTTAGACATTTAATAATGTGGAAAAAAACATCTTTGCCACTGAAACGACAGAAGAGTTGGTAAACACAAAAATGGGCCAGATGAAGTGGCCATTCCCAGAAGAGGAAAAGCAATGGGCTCAGAAGTCACACACACAGATCAGAGCTGCAGGGAGATACCCCTCAGCACCCCTCCGATGGGTAGAAAGGAAACTATACAGCTAAGCAGGGGTGAGCACGGAGGGCGAGGGCTTGGGGAATGGCACGCCCACACGCTGCTAGAGAGATGTCAATCTTAACTCGTTTTGTGGGTCGCCACTTAGCAATGTGGACTAAGCTTTCAAGTAAACATACTCTTCTGACCCAGCACTTGCAAGTTCCAAATCCATGCTGCACAGATTAAAAGCACCGACACATAAAAAAGAAGAGGAAGAAGAGGAAGAGAAGAGGAGGAGGAGGAGGAGGAAGAAGAAGAAGAAGGAAGAAGAAAACTTACCTGGCAATAATCTCAGTGGCACTCAGCAGAGAAAAGCTGGAGTCCACACACGTGCATGACTACTGTGTATGAAACCATGAAGGAGAGCTAGATTGGTGACCTGGAGGACTCTCTCCAGCACACGGCAAGTGACAATAAGCAAGCTGCAGAATGACATGTCCCATAGGATCACATCTTTTTGTAAAAACACAAACACACTATGAATGTGCGTGGTCTGCCTAAGCCCCGAAAAAGGGGAGGAAGGACACGTGGCCCCTGGTTACTACCCCAGAGACACCGAGTGGGTGGAGAAGCAGTGACTCGTTCTCTAGAAATGCACACCCCTTTTCACTTGTTGCAACAAGCGCGCTATACTTTCGGAGTTAAGGACAACATGCGACGTAGAAAGAGCCGCAGGAGAGGCGATGAGGAAGGGGACAGATCAAAGCGCTGGGTGGGCGTGCTCCTGTGACGCCCGGTAGGAGCAGAAGGCACGCAGGCTTCCTTTGGGAGCGGCCAGATGGCATGGCGGATTGCAGAGGCCTCTGACCAGGGCCAGGAATCGAGCCCCGGGGTGGCGGGGGTGGGGTTTCTGAATTTGGGAACAGAAACTGGGGAAAAGAGCCCCGAACAAGTGCTCCTCAGAGCGCCCTGCCTAGGCCCCCAAGAAGGGTGTTTCTTGCCCGGGAAGCCAATTTTTAAAAAGGTGTTCGTGTCAAGGATCTGTAAAACACCTCCATGTCTTTTTTTTTTTACACGTGGAATCAAGGGCCTGCGTCTCTCTGCTGGCACCCATTCTCTGAATTGGATGGGAACCATGTCTCCATCTCTATCTGTCCACAGAGAGCAGAATGGCTCCTGGTAGGCCTCCAAAGAATGGCCAATGACCAGACTCTGCTTTTCCAATTGATTGGTTTTTATGGATCTCGGAGAGGAAGGGAGAGGGAGAGAGAGAGAGAAACATCAATGAGGAGAGAGAATCATGGATCAGCCGCCTCTTGCACCACCCACACTGGAGATCCAGTCCTGACGGGGAATTGAACTATGACCTCCCGGTTCATAGGTCAATGCTCAACCACTGAGCCTTGCAGCCAAGCAAGGACACTTTTTTGAGTGCTCACATGCTAACCTTAGTGAGTGAATGGCATTCAGAGAGACACGGCCTGAGCCTTATTAACAGCACGTTGCGCTAGCAGAGAATACGTGGAAGGAGAACACGGAAGATCTCCACGTTATATACGTGTGTGACCTTTGGGCTACGCACCAACGCCGGATCAGGCAGCTCTAGGTTCCAATCTGAACTCCATCATTTCCTGGATGTTTTACTTAACCTCTTTGAACCTCAGGCGCAGGTAGGGGCCGGGAGGAGGGGAGAGAGAAGATGCTCCAGGTGCAGGTGTGTGTGGGGAGAAGGTGCTCCAGGCACAGGGAGGACATGGGGGCAGAGGGTGCTCCAGGCACAGGGAGGACATGGGGCAGAGGGTGCTCCAGGCACAGGGAGGACATGGGGGGAGGGTGCTCCAGGCACAGGGAGGACATGG
>PVJN01038460.1:0-20346 GCA_004026805.1 Lasiurus borealis
AGGAGTTCATCAACTCCAAACCAGTGTTATATGAAATGCTGAAGGGTACTCTTCTAGAAGAGGAAGAAGAAAGAGGTAAAAGACAAAAAATTATGAACAAATACATAGCTATCAACAAGTGAATCTAAAAATTAAGTGACTTAAAAATTTGATCAACAGAATAAACTGGTGAATATAATAGAATCAGGAGCACAGAAAGAGAGTGGACTGTTAATTCTTAGGGGGAAAGGGGTGAAGGGTGTACAGGGAGAGACTGGACAAAAATCATACACCTATGGATGAGATCAATGGGAGGGAACTAAGGGCAGAGGGAGGGTGGGAGCTGGGTGGAGGGGTGCTATGGAGGGGAAAAAAGAGAAACAAATGTAATAATCTGAATAATAAAGATTTAATTAAAAAAAAAATGAGTGCAATCTTGGCCACTTATTCCTCTCCAGAAGTAACTGTAGAAATAACTTCTGTGCATCATCCCTATGACTTTTTTCCTCATATGTGAATTGCATAGATATACACAAGTGTAGAAAATACCAAGTATTTTTTACATAAGGAATCATTTTTCTGTAATTTGATTGCCTTCTTTCAAACTCAACAATATATCTTAAAGATCTCTTTATGCCAGAACCTAAGCCCTACCTCACTCTTCTTATCTGTTGTACTACATTCCATGATACGGTATCCTCTTCTTAATTAATTGTCATTTTCTTACTGTTACAAATTAAGGCACAATAGCATTTCTGAACATGAGTCCTTAAGTTCAGGTGCAGTGTTTTCAAGAATGCATATGTAGAACTGAAAACAGAAGATTATAGGTCACACATAGTCTCAATTATAAAAGATCGGTTTCCCCGTAACATTGCTATCACAGATAACATTCTGTGAGCGGTGCTCATTTTCCACAATCTCAGCGACATTTGGTATACGACTTTAAATTTTTGGCAGCTTAATAAGTGAAAAATGGTTTCAGGTTAACTCTTCCTTTTTTTTTCCAGAGTGAGATAGTCATGATAAAATCTCTAAAAACAATACCATATGTCGCATGAAGCAAAAAAACCTGGGCTGACATATAATTATTTCCTTCATTTCTATTTTATATCATCATCGCACAGCCAGGTGCCCTGGTTCCGGGTCTGCTCTATGGCTCTCTCTCTTTAGGAGAGGGATCCCTCCTCTCATCGCAGGGGGACTGTTAACAAGCTTTTAAATCTGATTGCTGATACAAATTGGATCAACAGTAAACGCACTAAGCAATTTATTTCATTTTCAGTCTATCGCCAAGGAAAACAGCTGATGAGTTCCCATGAAACCAAGACATCCTCAATTCTCCTCGGGGTAAAAATAAAAAATAAAAAATAAAAAATAAGAAATAGCAAAAGAAGAAAAAAAAAAATCCTAAGCAGACATAACTGACAACGTGTTAAAAAAAGCCTTTCCTAACAGCCAGCCAGCTCCTCGGGTCTGGGATTATGGGAAGAGGCTGAGCATATTCAAGGCCTCGCTGCATTTTGTATGGCACATAGATAGTTATCTGCTTTCATTTAGGATAAAGGCTAGAGGTGGGCTGTGGGTCCTGTCAAGGCCGGGGCTTGAACAATCACACGGAGTTATTTTTGGTGCTGGAGATTCATTCCTGGCGCTGGCTGTGCTGCGATGGCGATAAGGAGGCCCAGTGGCCCAGAAATGCGGGCTTTTGAGCAGGGATAAAAAGGGAAGCCGCTATCTCCACCGGCGGTGTCAGGAAAGATGTGCTGAACCCTTCATTATCCAGAGCAGGGACAATGCAGAGGGCAAGAACTGGACCTGTGGAATGCGAGAACATTCTAGCTGCATGTCACGGTTTTTATCGTAGGTAACAGAAAAATGCATTTTACAAAGGCAAGTGCTTTTCATCGCATGGATGCATGCATACGTGAGTGAGTACATGTGGCAGCTGCGTTTAATTATTGGCCTTTCTGAAATGGACGCCAAAGTAATATAAACATTTTAATGCCATATTACCCTATCCATATGCCTTTGAGTAAGAATTCAAGTTCTTGAATCTTTTAGTTACTTATGTGTAAAATCGAATTACTAACATTTTACTGACAAGCTTCATAGCGCTGTTAGGAGTGTTAGAAGAGAGCGTATAAATGCCATGTTGGGTAACCTCTAAACTATAGTTGTGGATTTATCCATTTATCAATTTATTCAACTAATAGTTATTGAGTGCATACTATGTTCCAGGAATATACACACTTGCACTCACTATAGAATGTACACTGAGTGGCTAGATTATTATGATCTCTGAATGCATAATAATCTGGCCACTCAGTATATATCCTATATAATAAAAGGCTAATATGCAAATTGTCCCCTCTACTAGGAGTATGACCAGCAGGCAGGCCAGCCAACAACCCATGTTCCCTCCCCCTGGCTAGGCCAGCCAGACCCCACCCATGCACAAATTCATGCACCAGGCCTCTAGTATGTGTGTGTGTGTGTGTGTATGTTTATATGTATGTGTGTGTATGCATATGTATACACACACACAAATATACATATACACACACACTAGAGGCCTGGTACAATAAAATTTGTGCAGGGAGGGGGGTGTTCTTCTGAATAGCCTGCTCCATCTACAATCTGGGACTCCTCTGAGGATTGGGCCTAAATGGGCAGTCGGACATCCCTTTCACAATCCAGGACTACTGGCTCCCAACTGATCACCTGCCTGCCTTCCAGATTGCCCCTAACCACTTCTCCCTGCCAGCCTGATCACCCCTTAACCACTCCCCTGCCAGCCTGATTGATGCCTAACTACTCCCCTACCAGCCTGTTTGCCCCCAACTGCCATCCCCTGTGGACCAGGGTCCCCCAAAACTGCCCTTCCCTGCAGGACTAGTCACCCCCAATTTCTCTCCTCTGCCAGTCTGGTCACCCCTAACTGCCCTCCCCTGCAGGCTTGATCACCCCCAACTGCCCTCCCCTGCAGGCTTGATCACCCCCAACTGCCCTCCCTTGCAGGCCTGGTCCCTCCTAACTGCCCGCCCCTGCTGGCCATCTTGTGTTCACATGGGGGCAGGATCATTTGACCACATGGGGGTAGTCATCTTATGTGTTGGAGTGATGATCAATCTGCATATTATTCTTTTATTAGATAAGATAGAGGCTTGGTGCATGGGTAAGGGCAAGCTGGTTTGCCCTGAAGGGTGTCCCAGATCAGGGTGGGGTTCCCTTGGGGTGTAGGGTGGCCTGGGTGAGGGCCTGTGGTGGTTTGCAGGCTGGCCATGCCTCTTGGAGACCCAAGTGGAGGCCCAGGTATCTGGGTTTATTTATCTTTTACAATTGAAACTTTGTAGCCTGGAGCTGAGCCAAACCTCCTGCTGGCTCCATGGGGGCAGCCATTGAAACTTTGTTGCTTTAAGTGGAGGCCTGGGTCAGCCAGGGTGTGCAGAAAGCTTGGTTTTCTCCATCACCAGGGGAAACCCAAGCCTCCCTCCTGCTCTCTCTGTGCTCATAGCCATCTTGGTTGGGTTAATTTGCATACTTGCTCCTGATTGGCTTGTGGGTGTAGCGGATGTATGGTCAATTTGCATATTACTCTTTTATTAGATAGGATACACACACACACACACTGAGTGGCCAGATTATTATGCATTCAGAGATCATAATCTGGCCACTCAGTGTATATTATATATCATATGCATATATAAATATTACAAATACATGTATAATACATATATATATATATATATATATGTATTATACATGTATATATATATATATATATATATAGGAGGTGGGCAAAAGTAGGTTTACAGTTGCTTGTAAGAAAAATACAATAATCTATATAAAAGGCTAAGTGTCTGTCTGTTCAACCTATGACGTGTACTGACCACCAAGGGGCAGACAGTCAATGCAGGAGCTGCCATGACACCCACTGGCCATTTAAAAATAAACAGCACTGACAAACTAACAATCAGCTTCTCCCAAGTAGAACACAGTCCTCACCACCACCCTGGAGTGACACCCCACAAAATTGCAGCCAGTGCTGCCATGATCACATGGTGTAAAATGGCCTACAGTCCAGCCCAAACTGGAAACAGTGGTTGTGGGTGCTGGATAATGATGTCACCTAGCAATGCCTTGCTTCCTCTACCTAGCGACTAGCCTTCTTGGAGTTTCTTCTGCCCAAGAACACGATTTGCTTTATAGCCAAGTGCAAAATTTTATAGTGAAGCATTTTCCCCTGCCTCATCTCATTTGATCCTCACAGAAGTCCTGGAGTAGGTAGATAGGAGACTCGGTGGAATCCTATTTTCTTTTCATGAGCTGGAAAATGGAGATTTATAAAGTTTAGAAATTTGACCTGACTAAAAAGAAATAAGAAATGGTGGACCTTGAAAATGACTTCAGGTTTTCTCACTGAAGTGAAACACTGCTCTAGTTAAATATTTTACCCTTTGTTCTCCCTGTGTGATCTATAATAATAATGTGCCTCATGTTGATATTTAGTGTTGTGTTGCTGACAATTACCTGAAAGAAATTGTGCTACCTCACCAGGCTGGAAAAAGTTTAGCTAAATCAGAAAGCAGGTGGAATTAAGCAAATTTATTCTCTCTATATAAAAGGCTAGGTTTACTCGCTCATGCATCATTCATATAAAGCTCTCACTGATGCCAATCACATGTGTGTCTCAATCTGTCATTGTCCATCATGAATTTGGTTGACACTTATATAGAAAGGGCAAACAGCAATATTAAAATATTTCTTTAATTAATTTCCTTTCAATGTGCATAGATCAGTGCACGCAGACACTAGTTAATTCTCCTATACAGTGGTACCTCGAGATACGAGTGCCCTAACATACGAGATTTTTGAGATACAAGCTGTTGAGCAAGCGATTTTCACTTTGAAATACGAGCAACAGTTGAGATACGAATAATCACGCGGATCGGCTGGCTGCACACGACCCACCAGTTTGCCACGACTCGAACATCTCATAGTTTCCCATGCCTCAAGGTTACGGAATGAATTAAACTACTATCTTGAGGTACTACTGTATAATAAAAGGCTAATATGCAAATCGACTGAACAGTGGAATGATTGGTGACTATGACGTGCACTGACCACCAGGGGGAGACGCTCACCACAGAAGCTGCCCCCTGGTGGTCAATGCACTCCCACAAGGGGAGCTCCTCTCAGCCAGAAGCTGGGTTCATGGCTGGCGAGTGCAGCAGTGGTGACAGTAGCCTCTCCTGTTTCTGCAGCAGCATGGGGAGCAGGCCTAAGCCAGCAGGCAGACATCCCCCAAAAAGTCCCAGATTGTGAGAAGGCGCAGGCCGGGCTGATAGCCCTCTCACCCTGTTCTTTCCCAGTGCACGAATGTGGTGCACTGGGCTTCCAGTAAATAAAAATACAAGAGCCTGGCTGGTGTGGCTCAGGGGTTGAGCACTGACCCACAAACTAGGAGGTTATGGTTTAATTACCAGTCAGGTCACATGCCCAGGTTGTGGACTTGATCCCCTGTAGGAAATATACAGGAGGCATCTTATCAACAATTCCATTTCTCTCTTCCTCTCCCTTCTCTCTGAAATCAATTAAAAATTTTAAATAATAATAATAATACAAGAATAAAGCCTGTCTTGCATGTACTCATAACTATAAATCTATTTTTGTCTTCCCTTGTATGTGTTATTAGGATAAATCAATGCTGGAAAGGAATATAGGCTGCTGTGACAACCTGTAGCAAGGATCCTTACTCTAGGGCATAAACGGAGGGGAAGAGAAGAGAATGATAATTAAAGCAAGTGCAGAAAGGTGAGCTCAAGTCCCTCCAGCTAAGGTGCTGGGATTTAAGCGGCAGACACAGAGCAGCACTTCATGTAGAAAAAAGAGCATGTGTGATGCCTAAGGCAAAGGCAATTATTATCCAGGCAGCTCCTTGGGCTTTTCTGTAGTAACTTTTATGGTAATTTCCAACCCCCGAATAACAAGATATGTATAATATTATTTAGGAATTTGCTCTAAAAAGCCTTCATTTTAGGGAAAAAAATATTAAAATGAGCGAATTCCTACTTGAATTACTATGATCTAGTGGCAGATAAAAGGCTTCTAATATCCTTAATTCACATCTTATTGTTACTAAGGAGTTCTATATATAAATGCAAATGTTTTTTTTCTATGAAATTAAAACAAAACACCTCCAGTCTATGATCAGTAACTGCTGAATCTATAGCAGCCTTAATTATCCCCTTACCTAACAGAAAATTTTTGAGATATAATTTTATAGGTATTTTGAATCAGTAATTCCAATTGTATCTTTTTAACTGCTATATTCCATAGCTATTTTGTTTTTAGATGGTACTCATTTACAATTAATATTTATTTCTCCTGAGTATAAAGATAATATAGACATTGTAGAGCATTATATTAGACAGAGAAGTAGGACATATTAAATATAAATCACATGCACTAACATCCAGAGACAGGCATTGCTAGCATTTTGGAGGATGTATTTACAATATTTTTTTTTCTTTTTTAGTTCTAAGCATATATGTATACTTATTTTGAAACTTATTTGAAATATTCATGAATGTATTCAATTCTTTCTGATATCTATATTTCTCCTATGAATAAATATTCCTTAAACTATTTTAATATCTATAAATGGTTTAACAGTTTAAGCATAATGCTTACTTAAAATCTACATATTGCTGATCATTTAAATAGTTTCAACTTTTTGCTACTAAATAATATTATTATAAATCTCCATGTATACGAATATTTGTATATAAATCCAATTTGTTCCTGCCACCTAACTCCTAAAAATTTAATTACTAGATTAAAAATAACAAGCATTTTTGATACATAATGCTAAATTTCTCTCCAGAAATAATGTACAAGTTTTTATCAATAAAGTGTGTATGTGTTTACATATTTAACAATAATAGAATTAAAAATTTCTTGTCATTTTGATAGTCTTCATATGTATTTTTTTGCTTAAATTGGAATTTTTTAGATTAAAAGATTAAATTTTAATTAATTTATTTTTGACATAAAAAAGCTGTATAAAATTAATCTTATAAAACCTTATAAATTTGGAAATTAGTACATACTGGTGAAACACAATCATTGCAATCTATACCATAAATCTATGTGTAACCTGCAAGTCTTACCTTACCTTATTTTTCATTCTTATAATTTCTAATAAGGACAAGTCACATAAGATGCACCTTTTCAGCAAATGTTTAAGTTTACAGTACAGGCTCTGTGCAGCACAGTGCATCCCTAGGACTTCCTCTTGTATAAATACACCTTTGTATCCTTTGTCTAGCATCTCTCCACTAATACGGACCTCCGGCCTGATAATCACCATTCCAGGCTCTGCTTCAGTGAGTTCTGCAATTTTAGATTCCTCTACTAAGTGGTATTTGTCCTCTTTTCTGGCTTATTTCCCTTAGCATAATGTCCTTCAGGTTCAGCCATATTGTCACAAATGGCAGCACTTCCTTCTTTTGGTGGCTCAGTACTATTCCTTTGTTGTATATACTAAGAGTCTTTATTGATTCATCATCGATGGATATTCAGGTTGTGAAGAGTAGTGCAGTAAATATGGGGGTGCAAATATCTCTTCGAGATTCTTAGTTCTTCAGATAAATACTCCAAAGAGAGATTGCTAGATTATATGGCAGTTTTATTTTTACTTTATTTACAGCCCTTCATACTGTTTTTCATTAGTGACTGCACCAATTTAGATTCCCACCAATAGTCACCAAGGGTTTAGATTATTCCACATCTTTCTAACATTTATCTTCTTTTAAAAATATATTTGATAGTAGCCATCCTAACAGGTACAAGGTAAGATTTCATTGTTGTTTTCATTTGCTTTACCCTGATGACTAGTGATGTTGAATACCTTTTCATATATCTGTTTGACACTTGTATATCTTCTTTAGAGAAATGTCTATTTAGTTCCTTTGCACGTCCTATCTAACAAAGAGGGAATATGCTAATTGACCCTCAACCTGTCGCAAAGATGATGGCACCCACAGCCAATAAGGAGGGAATATGCTAATTGACTGCCACACCCTAAAAAATGGAGGTACCCACAGCCACAAGATGGTGGGGTCCAGTAGCCTCAGCCCCCCAGCTGCCCAGAGCCAGCCTGAAGCATAGGCAAGCCTCAGATGGTGGTTGCCCAGACATCCAAGGCCACCCGAGGCTCAGGTAACCAGGCCAGCTGAGGCTTGCACTGCCGGCAGTGACAGCAGCAGAGGTGTAATGCAGTGTCGCCTTCCCCTGATCGCTGGGTTGCCTCCCAACCCTGAGGGCTTTAGGACTGTGAGAGGGGAAGGGGCAGTCTTCAGTGCATGACTTTTCATGCACCGGGCCACTAGTCCACTAGTTTTTAATAATTGGGTTGCTTATTTTTGCTATTTCATTGTAGGCATTTCTTACATATTTTAATATTAATCCTTTATCAAATATATAGATGCAATTAAAGTGAAATGAGCAACACTTCCACACTTGAGAGTTTTCTCTATAAAATAGGAGGTAATGCTCAGTTTGGTAAAACAAAAATTGAGGTTAATAATAACATTACTATCCTGTAGGAGTTTATGTGGAATTTTTACTGATCTAAAGTCCAGTCTTCTATATGCACATATTCATTTGACAAAAAAAAAAAAGAAAAGTGGAAATTTGCTTCAGAATAAAACTTAGAATTAATAGAAAGTAAAATTATTTAATTATTTTTGCTTATTAGGTTTTAAATTATATTAATTAGGGATAGTCAACCTGAGTGGCATTGAGGAACTTTAGACACTGTCTCTGTAAAGTATTTTAAGGAAGGAGGTCCTCTTTCCCCTCCCTAATTTTTTATCTTTGGTATGTTCTGAGAATAGGGCCAACCTGTACCTTACTTTTGTTCTTTGATTCTCATATGCTTATCACTGTTGTAACAGAGTTTAATTTCCTCTGAGTCCTAAAATAATGTGAAAAAGAGAAGCAAAAAAACATACAAAGAAATAAAAAAAACAATCTTTCATCTCAGAATTGTGGGATTCACTCAGTTGCCTTGTAGAACATTTAATAGAAGGTATTTAAATAGAAAAAATTATAATACTATGAATAACTATTAATTATTGAGAACCTGCTAGGTGCCCAGCACATGATAAACACTTTCCAGACAATATTTCAATTCATCCTCACCACAGCTCTTTTCAAGGCGTTCTTTGAAAAAGGCAATTATCTGGTGCATACTGAAACCACTGAACCTTACATGTAACTTATTTATTTAACTGCACCGCAAGCAGCCATTGACTATTTCTCTGTAGTAGATGCCAAGGTTTAAAGCACATTCTTCTGTGGTCCCTGCTCTTGAAAAGAAATGATCACAAAGAAAAATAAGTTGTCAGTTGAATTTATGCAAACCTATCTCAGAATAAGCAAGGAACAAAAGCAGATCTGGAGAAAGGGGATACATCCTTCTTTTCAACTTCCATCCTTGCCTCTGCCTACTTCACCCCTCCCCACCGGGTCCCAGGACCACACCTTACTCACCCACAGGGGAACTCCTCTTAGGTCACTCCATCCTCAAGCTTCCCTCTTCACAGTATTTTCATGCTTCACTATTAAGCATGTCAGCTGTGTGTCCTATTCTATTAGAGCACTTTTATCTGCCAGAAACTGGGACAGTGAACTAATTGGATAAACGAATCGTTACTTTTGTGTTAATAAGAACAATAGCTTGTAAGATGCTTCTCCCACGTGGCAGGTAACATGCTCAATGAACTCCTCTTGTGACTGAGTTTCCGAGTATTTCTGGGAACCAAGGAAAGGTTGTAGGACAGCAATTTGGAGGTCAGAGTAAAAAGGGCATGGAATGCCTTTCAGAGTACACTGCCTTCTAAACTGTTCGTTTAATAGGTATTCTTTCCTTCAGTGAGCAGGTACATCTCCCATATGTAAGTTCAGATTTAGTTGCTAGGGAAACAATGTTGAATGAGACAGCATAGTCCTCATGCAAGGTCCACCTACATGTGTTACATATTTCAGGTGATTGTAAATCCCTCAGGGGTAAATAACATATAGATTCTGTGCTCAAGGAGTTTGCAGGTTCTGAAGCCACAGTAAGGATATTTTGAAGACATTCTACTTTATTTATAAAACTGGTCGTATACATTGAGTGGCCAGATTATTATGATATCTGAACACATAATAATCAGGAGTTCGACCAGCAGGCAGACTGGCCAACCACCCATGTCTCCTCCCCCTGGTCAGGCTGGCTGGACCCCGCCCATGCACAAATTCATACACTGGGCCTATAATCCTATCTAATAAAAGAGAAACATGCAAATTGACTGGATCTCGGCTACACCCACAAGCCATACCTACCAGCCAATCAGGAGCAAGTATGTAAATTAACCCAACAAGATGGCAGTTAATTTGCATATCCCCAGTGCAGAGCAAAGACTGAAGACTGTGTAGAAGGGAGCAAAGTTGTGGAGAAGCAAGCAGGTTGGTGGAGAAGGGAGGGAACCAGGTGGGGCAGTGGTGAAGGCTGCAGGAAGCCCTATTCTTGCAGGAATCTTCCTGCAATGGGCCTCTACACACACTGAGTGGCCAGATTATTATGCGTTCAGAGATCATAATCATCTGGCCACTCCGTGTATAGGATAAACACTGAGCTCACCTTGCTCTTTAACAAAGAATGCTGAAGGCTGCTGAAGGAGGACCACCCCCTCCCCGCATTAGGAAATGGCCTTCTCTGTTACTCTGTTAGGATTATAAATAAGGGTCCACAAACGCAAATATTTACGTGGGGCTGATGGGTTAAAATAAATCACTGATGTCAACTAAGTAAAAACAAGATGGGCTGTTGAGACTGTGTTAGGTTGAACATATGTATATTATACTTCATAGCATTCAGACATAAACTTTAAAATGAAGTGCCAACCAAGTAAAGCAAGGGAGGATCTGATCTCCTATCACTGCATTTTTACTTCAATTGTGTTATTCCAAGGATGAAAGACCTTTAATAAATCTAAGAATTCTGGTTATATGCATGGCTCCATTGGAACTGCTAACTACAAATTAGCTTATGCGTAGTTATGTTAATCTATTTAAAAATAGTTATTTTCCCACCTTCAGTGTCCTGGGCTCTGTTCAGGATGCCAGGGATATATCTTTGTCTAGCTAGACAAAACTACCTTTGTGGGATTCACATTCTAGCAAGGTAAAAGGTAAATTATATTTTACAAGCTCTGTGTAACCAAGGTGGATATGGAGACAAGTTTGGAGGCTATTTCAGTGATCCAGGCAAGACAACAGCTTATAAAATATGTCTCCTGGCCAACATGTAACATTTCATTCAACCCTTCTGGCAATAAAGTGACAAAGTACTTCTAGGACCTGACAGAACGGCTCAGACACAGTGATAGCTGGGATTTATAATTATTGAAAAAATTGACAAATCTACTAGGATGATAGATGACAGCATCAGCGAGTTATCACCTGACGGTGTGATTAAAAGCTCTGGTATTAGTTAGGGAAGAAGGATCAAGCCTGTCTGAAAGTAGGAATGAGGACCAAGAAAGACAAGAATGCTGTCTTTTAGGCCCACTACAAAGGCTGTGTGTAGGGGATGGGCATTCTGTGAGAGAGTTGCAGAGAAGCACAATCCTCGGGAAAGAATCTCATTTCCATTTGAACAAGGAAATAAGGGGAATACTAAAGGAGGTTGAGCATAAATATAGAGGGCTTGCTGTGATGAACAATGTATTTCAGGGGGCACAGTGGAAGTCTTTGGGAACTGAGCAGAAGTGGGAGAAAGTTACCGAAGAGGCAGGATGAATATATAATTTATCTCCCAGGCAGGACACTTCCTAATGGGTAAGAGGGCACCATCGAGGCACATGCCAGGATATGAGGCATAAAACAGGAACCACTTCTGGGCAACCTGCACCTATTGGTCGAAGTCATAGCCCTAATTGTCTCATAAGAACTAGAGAATGAGAAATGACAGGTGCCCTGAAATCTGGCGCTTCTGGAGGTGATAGTGGTGACAAAGGTTAAAGGGCCTAATGAGATTGGTGTTGCTGAATTCAAGAGAGTAGCCGCAGAAGTGGAGAGGAGAGAGGGAAGTCACATCTTGGAGCCGAGACCTGCATGAGGCAGTTTTATTTCAATCTGGGGGACTAGAGAAAGAGTTCCAGTGGAACACAAAGCAGAGGGAAAGCATGACATCATTGAGGTAAATAGAGGCAGGGTGGCTGGATTGTAATGACCGAGGGATATTAGATGAGTGAAGAACACAGTGGCTGGATGCAGTGTTTCATAGGCTAAGTCTCCATTGCCCCGGTTATGAATGATCTAAATCAGGAATCTTTTGTGAGAAAGAGGTGGTTCTGTTATTGATTATGCTGTAAGAAGAGTGTGAACCTGGCCTGTTTGGGGCACATTGGGTGGGAAGTTGATTGGAATTTTGAAGGAGGTGAGACTGACTCCCAAGTTGTTATAGACTATTATTTATAGTGTCCACCTGGTGGCAGTATAAGATGAGACAGGATATTTTCTTACCTACCCGACCTGATTTGAGCATTTTTAGGAAGTCTCTGTGTGTGTGTGTTCCCAAAACCTTCTGAAATTCGTTATAATTATATTCATGGAATCCACCAGTGCTTTTTTTTTTCTTCTTTTCTTTGTGGAACATTTATGGAGATTAAAAAAAATCAGAACACTCATCCAAACGGATAGTCTTTTATTCAAATAGATATAAACATTTCTCAAAATGCTTGTCATACTGCCTGAGCTGGAAAGCCTTGTTGCTTTATAACAAGATTACAGACAAGGTGTGCATATTTAAAAATCAATTCTGGGCGAAGGGCTGACCCTTCTTTGCTTGCTTCTGAGTCAGCCTCACATAGCAAATTTTGGGTTGTCTGAGGTTCAGGACCTCTAAACCATCATGCCTTTGAGCTCCATCTTAGAAATTTATGCCAGGCTTTCCTTAAATGTTCGTGTCTGTTCTTGTTTGTGAGATGAGCCAGCGTGGGAATCAGAGCCACCAAGGGCAGGTCAACTGTCGTCACCAAGGCAGTCTAAGAGCAGCCAGGCAGACAGGTGGCTTTATGGCAGGTTCATGGCAGGGAGAGTGTTTGGCAGCAAGTAATAGATAAAACTCCAGAAAATTTGTCTATGTCCGGGAAATTTGGAAGTAGAGAATGGTCTTAATCATCTGAACAGGAATTTAGTCCTTGGATGAGGAAGAACAGTTATTTTTAAACACATCCTCCCAACTGGTATGTTCAAGGGTGAGAATTGTTGGAATAATGATCAATAACTGCCTCATGGTCTCTGGGGAAGGCTTGCGATAGCCTTTATGGAGCTGGATGTAGATTCTGAACAGATGGATGGAGCCTAGAACCAGATGAATAGCGACAGACCATTATACCATGGTGCTACTAACTTCTTAAATAGTTAAGTTAGTAGCACTGTGGGCTTTTTAAGAATCTCCAGGACACTATTTGCAGCCCAACAGTAAAGAGGACTCATCCCCTTGTCATGTACCATGCGTTACAAGGACCCACATGCTGGACAGGATCCCCAAAGTGTTCAACTAGACACTTAACCAACAACAGGAGTGAGACTTAAAGGCTTGGAAAATAGGGTCTACAGCTGAGCTCACCCAATGTCACCAAACCCAGTTGTTATTTCTTCATAGTAATCTCCATATTACTCAGCTAAGAGACATTTAAAATGTATTCCTGTAATATATTCGGTCTTACGCACAGAAATCCCTGTGAAAATCTGGCAAAATGTTAAGAACGTAAAAGTGACTTTAATGAAATTTAGCCTTCTTACTGGGTTTTCCTTTACTTCCCTTTTCCTCTTGGCCCAGTGAAGGTAGCCCTGAAAATGTTCACAGCTGTGTAAAACATTATTATTAACAGCAAGTCTTTCCTTAATCCTTAGATAGAAATAATCTCCTCCCTCTCCAGAGATTCAGTAGTTAATTTTATCTTCTATTGCCTAAAACTTTTTGTCATTATGATGATTATAACTATTATTAGCAATGCAAATAATCAGGGTACTTAGAAATGCACTAGACATTTTGGGGAGGAAGAGAGGGTAAAATAATATGTCTCAAAGGAATTGTAGGTTATGAAGTTCATTTTTTATTTTCTGCTGCAGACTCAGATATATTTGTGAAGTTCTTTCTATTTTCACTCTCAGGTTAAAAGTCATGCTGGTTGTACAAATTCATTTTTAGTGTGATTTTTTTTTTTTTTAAAAGAAAGATGTCAAGAGTTGTTCTGTGTTGGCTTGGGCTTCACCTGTGATAGGAAACTTATAAACTACATAGAAGTTTTAGAAAATGGTCATCCCAGTCACATAATGTGCCCATTTTTTCAAGCCATGCAGTGCTTTCTCCCAAGATCAGAGTAGTGTTTAGAGAATTGTCATGAAGTGAATGCTAACTCCTCTCAATGCCATAAAAAGCATGATGACTCAGTAGGGAGAAGACAAAGGTTGCTGAGAGGTGAGGAAATTGTCAGAAACCAAAACATTGTTCTCACTAAATGGATGAAAACAGGAGGCTAGAAGGCTGGTCAACCTTGAAGCTCTGAAAGGTCAAAAACAGCCATTCCCTATCTAATTAAGACAATGAACTTCCCCATCAAATAATCATGTCAATCCTGACTGATAAGATAAATCTACTTGTTACTGGAATTGCCTGCTTCAGGGCAAAGGGTGTATCCCAAACCTAAATAAAAGGGATGGCAAGACCAAAGGAAGGTGGCAGTCCTTTCCACTAGAGGAAGGCTCCCGCCTGGCCCCCCAATATCGCCAAATTAATGTTTTCTAGTCTCATTTCGTTTGCGTGCGGCCTCCTTCAGAACCCGAACCCTGACCCAGGAACCCTGAACCACGTGGGATGTGGAAAGAGGTTCCTACAGGAAATGTAGCAAAACACAGACCAGGAAGAGTGAAAACAGTAACTTTTAAAAGGTTCTACAGATGATTTCTTAGCCTTCTTTGTATATTTGAAAAGCTTTACTTGTGCGTGATAGTGAAAGAGGTAATGCATATTAGGTTGTGGAATCATGACATTACAGTGAAAGTTATTCATGTTTTAAGCAGCGATCCTGACAGGAGCAAAAATTACATGATAGGCACACAGCTATACAATTTAATACCGAGAAGAATTACAACGACGAAAATGTCAAGGAGCAGTCAATTTGCCTCATTGCTTCACTTCACGGCTAATGCAGCTTTGTGATGAGTCCTAATGATTGTTCTGCTCCCTCCAAGAAAACTTCAGGCTGTGTTCATACAAAACAAGCTGAACTGAATGAAGCAACCTTGGTAACTCTATGGCTATTGTCAGAGTTCCTTCTCCTTGTGTGAGCTTTGAGATGCACTAATTATTGGCTACGTCTCTATGAAGAGCCTGCTTTGGCATTTAAAATGTAGATACTGTGAGTGTGGGTGCAAATTTATTTGCTGACCAGCTGGCACTAGATTAACTGGGGAGGGCCTATTTTTGTTCAGAAGAGGTTTCCCACTGCTTAACTCCGGGTCCTATGCAGCCTACAGATGGGTTGATCTAAACTATATATATTAAAATATACCAAGATCTTAAATTTAGGAAATTTTACATAAACTTCGGATTACAGATTCCTCAGAAGGCTAGAGCATTGTGCCGACACGTCAAACTCTTTTTGTAGCTAATATGACAGCTGTCCCCCTTAGACCCAGCATGCCTTTGCAGTCGGTCTTGGTCTCGGTCACTTCCTGTTAGCTTCCCAGCACTGAGGTAAGGGTGTCAGTTCCCATATTTCATTGGATATGCATTACCCTTTTCCTGACATTCAGTTCAATTTAGTCATTATAGTATCCTTCCCCCTTGGTAAGTATATATTTTTCACTTGCTTCTATTTTAGAAAAGTGCATTTATAGAAGGTAATATATATCTTGTGGGCAGGAGCCAAACAAATAGATTTAATTCATTTGAGAGAGAAAAAAAATATATTTTGATTTCTGCTTCTAAGAAGGAAGGGAGAGAGGAAATGGAAAAGGGAAGGAGAAAAGGGGGAGATAATTCTAGAAGATTTTGCAGCACTGGGAGTACAGTGTGCGATGGCGTAACCCAAAAAACGTCTCTAGTGTTAGAGGCCATAGTTCATGTCGACACCATCGGTTTCTGGTTTCTGGGAGCCTATGTGGGATGGCTGGGTGGTCTGTTCATAGAGCAGCTTCTACTGAGGCATAAAGCTAGAAACTAGAGGAAATGTGGATAGTGTGAGTCCCGTAGCCTACAATTCAAAGAAAATGGGGGGTGGGGGGTCTGGCTTGTCTTCTACAGAGTTTAGGATGGAGTCGCAGGAAGATCTTAGATTTCAGGGAGCTGGCAGGTCCCTTTTGACGTGTTTTTACATTATGATTCCTCTTTCGATTATTTAGATCTTTTCATAAATTTACAGCTTGAAACTAAAAGAGGAAGAGGTAAAGGGCCAGACTCATTAAAAAATGTTCATGGAAAATGAATCATGTTTGCCCTGGTGGGTGGCTCAGTTGGTTAGACTGTTGTCCTGCACACCAAAAGGTTGTAGGCTTGCCAAGACCAGTTTGGCTCAATGGATAGAGCGTCAGCCTTCGGACTGAAGGGTTCCAGGTTTGATTCCAGTCAATGGCACGTACCTTGGTTGTGGGCACATCCCTAGTAGAAGGTATGCAGGAGGCAGCTGATCCATGTTTCTAGCTCTCTATCCCTCTCCCTTCCTCTTTGCAAAAAAAATCAATAAAATATCTATTTTTTAAAAAAGGTTGTAGATTTGACTCCTGGTCAGGCTGAGGGCTCAGTCTCTTGTCAGAGTGTGCTTGGGAGGCAGCTGATCGATGTTTCACTCTCATTTCTTTCTCTCTCTTCCCATCTCTCTCTCTCTCTCTCTCTTTCTCTCTCTCTCATCAATGGAAACATATCCTCGGGTAAGTATTTTTTTAAAAAAGAGTCGTGTTATATTATTTCCATCTTCAAAAGTGGGTTAGGGAAATATGGCAGATACAATATATCTAGACATAAGCAAAGCTTTTGACAAAAATTCATCATATAAAATAAAATGTTGAAAGCTATACTTGGATAATTAATAATTATTTGAAAAGCTGTTTAAACGTCCTTTCAGCAGATGTTTATTAATTAAATGCTGAGTGAGTCGTATCCAATGGTGGATAACTATAAAACTGTGAGGTTCCTCAAGCAGCAAGTATCCATTGAACTGAAAATTTTCAATATTCTATTTGATGAAGGGAAAATAATCTTTATGCAGTTGATAGACGACTTGAGGTTAGAAATGAAATCTATGTTATCAGAGCCTGACTCAGATGTCTCTATAGGTTTACATACAAGAAAAATAAGAGCTTCTTTAGGAAGATAAAGTTCCATAATGTGCTTGCTGCACTTGCCAGTGTGGCTTCATAGCAACGTAGATAGGATAGCTCGTGGAAAAATAAACTCACCATGGCTTATTGGTGTTATGTGTTGGCCAAAGTGGTATGTTGTCCTGGAATCTTATCAAGAGAAACATGGCACGAATGATAGGTATGAAAACATTGATTTCATCTCACACGTCAGCTCTGATTAGTCATAGGTTCTGCCTGGAATGCAGTGTGGAGGGGGAATCAAAGCTGTGTCTAACCTTGGCAGGAGAGCATTGCCATCTACTAATGGCACCTGTCATGGCCACCGCATGGAGGAGTGACACTGGTGGAAAATGAGGGAGATGGTGAGATAAGCCTCATTTTGCTCTGTAATGGACATCTAGTCCTGGGAACCTTTATTTATTTATTTATTTTTGTTACAATTTCAATCAAAATGTTTTTGAGTTCTCACCATGTAGATTATGTTAAATGATCACATTCTACACCCCTACAAAAATACAATTATATCTCAGTAGGCTAGGAAAAAAAAAGTGTGGATTCTTGTCATTCTTGGGCCTAGGGGTGGGTGAGGGGGGCGGGGGGCGAAGAGGGGTGGAAGAGGGGGAAGAAAAAGGAAGTGAGACTTGGAATTGCAGATAGGTGACAAAACAACCTTTCTGAAATAACCCGTCCCCTTCTTTGGTTCTGGATTTGTATCCGTTATATTTGGTACTTTTTAGTTTTTATCAGGCTCCCAGCGACATATTGCCTTTCCCTTCTTGATAGGCTTTTGTTTTCTGAGTCTTTTGTTTTGACTTCTATTCTGGTAAACTTCCTCTTATTTTGAGAGGGAAAATACTCTATCCTTGACCCCAGAGAAGTGGTTCCCAGTCCAGGGTGCTTCTGGCCAGCAGAGTGCATGTAATTTTTGGATATCATAACTGAGGGGTCACAACTGGCACTTAGGCGATAGGGCCCAGGGATACTGCTAAATATCCAAAAATACACAGGGGCCTCAATAGCAAAGAATTATCCAGTCTCAAATGTCAGTGGAGATAGTGTGGCTCAGATGGTTGAGCTTCAAACTAGGGGGTCACAGTATGATTCCTGGACAGGGCACATGCTCTGGTTGTGTGCTCAATTCCCAGTGTGGGGTATACAGGAAGCAGTTAATCAATGATTCAATCTCATCATTGATTATTCTATTTCTCTCTCTCCCTTGCTCTCCGAAATCAATAAAAAATATTTTTAAAAAAATGGAGACATGGAATGGAATATAAACTCTTCATCAGGATAAGTCATAGCCCTCAGAATCGGGCTTATATTTGCCTCTTCATTTTTACACGTCACAAGCCATTTAGAACTAGCCACGATGCCACAGTCATTTTTGGTACTTTTATTAGATTAAAATATGACTATTTCTGTTCAGCTATATTACATTCTCTGACCCATTCATTTTCTTCAAGTTCTTCATATCCTAGGATATCATTAATTTTCTATCCACGACAAGTAGGACCTGATTTATACATATGACCCAAAACATTATTTTGACAGAATGAAAGACATTCCATGCTGTAGAGAGGAGTCGGGAGGCTTTAGTGTTGAGTCACAAGCAAAATGAGTTGGTAAAATGAGTTGAGTCAGGGCAGGAAAGGAAACCAAAAGAGAGCAGATGGAAAGGAAAATATTAGTAAATCTTTATGTAGCACATGTGCCTGACATTATCTAATTGATCACTTTGCATATGTTGACATCATCACTTAATCCTCACAATTCTATTTCCTTATTTTAAGAATGAGGAAACTGAGGTAGAAAGGAGATAAATGACTTTCCTCGGGTCACACAGTAATCCAGTAGCTAAACTGGATGTGAACCCAGAATGTCTGGTTACCCTGGAATGGTCAATACTCATGATATATCTAGAGGGAAGCCTGGATTTCAATTTCCAGGGCCAGTTCCCAATAGAACCAAATGTACTTTGTGTCTTATCTTTGGATTTTTGTGAGGGTACATGATATATGATGTAGCCTTCTTTAGTTAAGCACATGTGGATTTATCCCTCCCCTCCCCTCTTTTTAATCCAAAGAAGCCCTATTGAGACTTGCCAATTTCCATTTAAAAAATTCTTAATGTATTTCTTAATTGAATGCCTTTTCCCACTACATTTACTTGTTTAACTTGTTCTAATGCTTCACCATCCAGCTCAAGTCCTTTTGTTCATTTGTGGCTTTTCTGAATTTCCATCCCAAGTTAGAATTGTTTTTCTCCTCTTTGTTATTAGTAGGTGTCTTACTCTAATCAAGAACTTGATACTTGCTGCTTTTGATACTTCAAATTATATACCTACCAGAGGCCCAGTGCACAAAGTTCGTGCATAGGGGAGAGGGTCCCTCAGCCCAGCTTGCATCCTCTCACAATATGGGACTCTTTGGGGGATGTCAACTGCTGGTTTAGGCCCAATCCCTACAGTTGGACACCTGGCAGTAGGAAATCCTTCTCACAATCGGTGACTACTTGCCCCTAACCTCTTGTCTGCCTGCCTTCCTGTCTGCTCACTCCTAACTGCTTGCCTGCCTGCCTGCTCAGTGTGTGTCATAGTGACTGGTTGTTCTGGTCATTTCGGTTGTTCCACCTTAATGGTTGCTTAGGTTTTTATATATATAGACTAGAGGCCTGGTGCACCAAATTCAGACACTTGGTGTGTGTGGGGGGGGCGGGGGGTCCCTCAGTCCGGCCTGTACCTTCTCACAGTCTGGGACCCCTCAGGAGATGTCAATCTGCCATCCTAGGCCCGCTCCTCCTGGGAATTGGGCCTAACTGGCAGTCAAACATCCCTCTTGTAGTCTAGGGATCTCACAGTCCAGGACCCCTTGCTCCTTACTGTCTGCCTGAAGTGGAGGTGGGAGAGGTTCCTGCCACTACCTCTGCGCTCCTCTTCCTCCTCCT